>JACXGM010022347.1:0-16772 GCA_016801145.1 Umbra pygmaea | reverse complement strand
CTTAGAATGCTGTGATGATGTTCATAGCACTTAGAACGCTGTGATGATGTTCATAGCACTTAGAACGCTGTGATGATGTTCATAGCACTTAGAAGGCTATGATGATTTTTATAGCACTTAGAAGGCTGTGAAGATGTTCATAGTGCTTAGAAGGATGTGATGATGTTTAGAGCACTTAGAAGGCTGTAATGATGTTCATAGTGCTTAGAAGGCTGTGATGATGTTCGTAGCACTTAGAAAGCTGTGATGATGTTCATAGCACTTAGAAGGCTGTGATGATTTTTATAGCACTTAGAAGGCTGTGAAGATGTTCATAGCGCTTAGAAGGATGTGATGATGTTTATAGCATGTAAACGGCTGTGATGATGTATATAGCACTTAGAAGGCTGTGCATCACATGATTTCAAAGTGTTTCTCTGCCTTTTCAATGTGGAATCGTTCCATTGAGGCACTAGATGATCACAAACATTTTAACAGCATACATGTATTATGGATACAAGTAAAGGAAGTGTCTATACATACTAACAATGTTTTCCTACACAGGAGGAATGTTCTGGAGATCCACCGGGCCGACGGGCTGCGTAATGTGGGTGGAATTCGGTGGCAGCTGATGCTCTGCCTCTTCCTCATTTTCACAATTGTTTACTTCAGTCTCTGGAAGGGAGTCAAGACATCCGGGAAGGTAGGAACGTTTTCATCTAGGAAATCCTTGTGTGGGACTGTATTGTTATTTTTGATTTTACCTTTATTTAACCAGATGGGCCAGTTGAGATCAGTTTCTTATTTGCAACAGTGACCTGGACAAGATAAAGCTCAGTGGTGCAAGATGATATAAAGTTACACATGAAATTCACAAAATATTTAAATTTAAAATACAGGGTGCAGATATTCAGAGTATACGATAGAAGTATACAGTGAGCAACATGATTCATTGGACAGTGACCATTCTTTTGTTATTTTGGTTCTGGTCTGTAGCACTTTAAGTTTGAAAGGATACAATGACAATGAGGGTGAAGAACAGTCTGTCAGCTTTAATTTGAGAGTATATTTATACATATCAGATGAACCGTTCAGAAATGAAAGCAGATTTTGTACATTTTCTGGCACCAAAAATCATTGGACAGTTTAACATAATGTAAAGTAATATTTGGTTGCATATCCTTTGCACGCAATGTGTGCTGGAAGTCTGCAATGCATCGACATCACCAGGCATTGGGTATCTTCCCTGGTGATGTTCTTCCAGGCGTTTATTTCAGCCATCTTAAGTTTATGTTTCCATAACACTAGCTCCACCATGTTTCACTGATGAGGTGGTATCCTTTGGATCATGGGCATTTTTTTCTCTCCATACTTTCCTCTTTCCATCACTCTGCTCATCTGTTTACAAGACTTCTTCAGAAATGTTGGGACTCATTTAGATTTTCTTTAGCAAACTGTAATCACGCCGTTCTGTTCTTCAGGCTCATCAGTGGTTTGCATCATGTAGTTTACCCTCAGTAGTCCTGTTGGTGTAGTCTTCTACGTATGGTAGACTTTGACACATCTACAGGAGTGTGTTTTTGATCTGTTAGGCTGTTGTCTGGGTTTTTTTCACCATAGAGAGAATTATTCGATCATCCACTACAGTGAACTTCTTTGGTCTACCAAGTCTTTTGGTATAATTGAGTTCACTGATTGATTTTTTTTCTTGTTAATGATGAACCAAACTGTTCACTTAGGCATGCCAAGGGTTTTGCAATGTTCCTGATCGAGTTGATACCAGTGGGTCAGGCGTTGAGTGTGCATTGAGGACCAGCCCACTAGTGCATAGAGGTCGCAGTATTGGCATAGTCAGAAATCTCAGGGGGGGACACGACCCCCCCATCCTGGTATTTTTTGTTGTTGTTCCTATAACCCTCACAAGAATTCATTTTGCTGCATTGAATTACAGGTCAAACTTTATGTTAGCTAGCAGTTAGCTGACGTTTGCTAGTGGTGCACCCTTGAACTACCTCAGTCACCTTCAGTGTCGTCATCCTTTTGCAACTTTATATTAGCCCTGATTCAGTTACAACAAAATTAATGACATTCTTTAGGCAGCTTAGATTCTCAAACTCAACACCACAGTAATCTTTAACTGCATTCTCTCACTTACCAAATCACATTCTTTTTAAAGAGACAGTGCAAAATATCCCCCAATATACATCTTAATTGCAAAACAGAATCATATCAGAATCATATAACATGCAGTATTTAAAATATTTTTTTCCTCAAAACAAATTACTTTTCCCGGCTACATTGATATTTAGATTTCTTTTTCAGGGCACAACTAGCTAGCTTCTATAACATCAACCAGTGTTTGCAGCTGTTTGAATTCAAATAAATAGAAGCTAACATAGTGTTCCTTAGCTGGCAAGGTCAGTGTTTGTGTCTACTGTCTACTGAAGCCACAACACGCACAGGCAGATGGGGAGGCAGATGGGCTACAATAGCAGAAGACCCCACCTGGTACCACTAATTTCCACTACAAATAGGAAAAAGAGGCTACAATTTGCAAGAGCACACCAAAATTGGACAGTTGAAGACTGGAAAAATGTTGCCTGGTCTGATGAGTCTTGATTTCTGTTGAGACATTCAGATGGTAGAGTCAGAATTTGGCATAAACAGAATGAGAACATGGATCCATCATGCCTTGTTACCACTGTGCAGGCTGCTGGTGGTGGTGTAATGGTTTGAGGGATGTTTTCTTGGCACACTTTAGGCCCCTTTTTTTTTTAAATTGGGCATTGTTTAAACGCCACGGCCTACCTGAGCATTGTTTCTGACCATCTCCATCCCTTTATGGCCACCATGTACCCATCCTTTGACAGCTACTTCCAGCAGGATAATGCACCATTTCACAAAGCTTGAATCATTTCAAATTGGTTACTTGAACATGACAATGAGTTCACTGTACTAAAATGGCCCCCACAGTCACCAGATCTCAACCCAATAGAGCATCTTTGGGATGTGGTGGAACGGGAGCTTCGTGCCCTGGATGTGCATCCCACAAATCTCCATCAACTGCAAGATGCTATCCTATCAATATGGGCCAACATTTCTAAAGATTGCTTTCAGCACCTTGTTGAATCAATGCCATATAGAATTAAGGCAGTTCTGAAGGCGAAAGGGGGTCAAACACATAGGCTAAGTGTTACATTTGGTGTCCCCCTTTAAGAATGTTTCTTCTCCAACGTGGATATCAGATTTTCACCTCTGAGTGGTGGGTGTGAAATAGGCCATTGTTGTCAAATTGTATGGCACTGTGCTAGACTACATATAAATTTCTCGGGGGGGGGGGGGTTGAGGCAGTTCTGTAGATCACTGAAGTCTAGATTCGGTAGGATAGTCATTTTTTACCAGGGCGTGTTTGGCAGCGTGGGTGAAGGAGGCCTTATTACAGAATAAGTAAATAATGTACAACACTGTTTGTACATGTTTTCACTATTCTTATATATGTTTTTAACAAGCCAGCCATACCCCCTCCAAAAGAAATGGTTTTAGTGCAGGGAGATCCCCTACATCCTTGCAGAAATGTTATTTTGTAATTTTCACTTATTTCCTGTCTGTAATGTTTTTAGTTAGCCAAAATAAAGTTGCCGAAAGCAACCCAACTTTGAGACCTGATATCTCCAGCTGTGGTGAACCGACATGGACAAACCACTCCTCATTATCTGCAGAACACCCTCTTTCCAACTTTACCGACCATTAGTGTCTACCATGTATGGTTCTAAAGTTATGACGCTTTGACTCTCTTAAGCGTCTATCAATGTTGAAGGGATTTATTAACCTGGCTTTTTTAGAAAGACAGGGCAAGATGGATTTCGGTCTGTAACTATAGGAGAAATTCCTTACTACAGAGTGATGATCTATAATAAATGTGTAGAAAAGTAGACATCTTGTGTAGAAATAGCATTGAGGAAAATGCAATAAAATGAAGCAATATTGAGGAAAAGCGAATGCTGCTCATTGCATTTAGATTCCTGTATAAACAATGCAGAACCTCTGTTCAATGAGCAACATTTAGTCAGGATCAACTTAGTCAATGATATTAAATGTCTAGACGTGCTTGTTATGTTTCTATAAGATTTTACCCTATGTGTTTAGTGTCTTTTGAAAGCTATAGACTGTGAGGAAATTATATAGTAAACCCAGTTATTCTGAGATGGTGGAAAATGATTTATGTATTTATGAAGGAATTGTTCACTGGGAAATATAGATATTCCTTGAGGTAAAATGTGTCTGACTGTATTAATTTGAATGAGAGTATGTAAGAATGTGGCCGACGGAGTAAATATGAATAGAGAATACAGGATGTCCTTTGAAGTGCAATGTCCCCGCCTGTATGACCAAATGGAGAAACAATGGCCTGATGTTTGTCTAAAGGCTACTGTCTCAACAAGAGGTGATACTGCAGCCAGCCATTTGGGCCTTAAAAGAAGATTTACATACGATCCCAGACTAACTGTCACCAAGAAAACCAGTTGAATTTATGTTGAATTCAAGGGCAGCTATTGGTTAAGATTCAAATTAATGCCATCTATTGGGCCAGTAGTTTATCAGTATTAAGTTCCTGTTATGACATCAGTCTCTGTATAACTGAAATTAGAATTCTTGATCGCCAGTTCTTTCTGCCGAAACAAACAGCTTAACTGTTCATTTTTAACAATAAAGACTATGCTCCATTTTCTACACATTCTCTGGACTTCAGAGTAAATGTATTAGTTGATGAGCACATCGATTAATACACCACATAACCGTTAGGGTGAAGTGCCCCCCCCCCTTTGAAGACGGGAATGACCGCGGCAGCTTTCCAATCTTTAGGGATCTCTGAAGATGCAAGAGAGATGTTAAAAAGGCTGGTAATAAGAGTTGCAGAAATATGGTAATATGATTGCTGCAGAAAGTTTGAGAAAGAACAGGTCTGGGGTATCTAGCCTGTCTGATTTGTAAGGGCGTAGATTTTGCAGGTCTTTCAGAACCTCAGCTAATTCAATTTGAGTGAAGGAGAAATGCGGGGAGCTTATGCATGGTGCTGCAGGAGATGTGGAGCCGTTGGCAAGGTTGGGGGTAGCCGGGTAGAAACCATGGCCAGCCATGGTGAAATATTTATTGATATTCTCGATTATAGTAGTCTTATTGGTGGTGATAGTGTTACCTAGCCATAGAGCAGTGGACAGCTGGGAGGAGGTGCTCTGGTTCTCCATGGACTTTACAGCGTCCCAAAACATTTTTAGAATTTGGTGCTACATGCTGAAAATTACTGTTTAAAAACACTAGCTCTTGCTTTCCTAACTGACTGTGTGTAAAGCAATACGCGACAGGATATTTTTTGTTTGGGGGGTTATTTTTTTTAAATGTAATTTTTAAGCATAAGCCAGGGAGACAGGTAGGGGGAGACAGAGAGGAAGGGCACAGCCTGTTGAGTCTGGAGCTTAGATCACTACACCAACTCTGGCATGCCACAGGATGTTTTTGTGCTGGTCGAGAGCGGTCCGGTCTGTAGTGAACCGAGTGCTGTATCTACGATTAGGAAGGCCTGTTTGCTATTCACCCGAGTAGGTTGGAGGGAATTGGACAAGATATTTTAGATTGCAGTGTTGAAAACTGGCCCATAAACACTAGGATTATATCAATACAAAGTAAGTCAGGTGACTGTGATGGCCACTGTAGTAGCTTCCAGGACTTCTTCTGGAAACAAGCCTTTGTTAACTTAAGCTATGCTAGGGATCATTGTCCTGTTGGAAGGTCCAATGACGCCCAAGCTTTAGCTTCCTCACAGATGGCATGAAGTTTTCTCCTAGGATTTCTTGATACTTCAATGAATCCATCTTGCCTTCCACAGACTGCAGGTTTCCTGTGCCAGAGGATGCAAAGCAGCCCCAGAGCATCACAGAGCCACAACCATGCTTCACTGCGGACAGAATGTTCTTTTCAGCATATGCTTTATTCTTCTTCCTTCAGACATACCGCTGATCCATCATGTCGAAAAGATCCATCTTGTTTGATCGTTTCACAGAACAGAATCCCCAAAACTCTGTGGCTTCTTTATTTGATTTTGAGCCTTTTAGATTTTCTTGTGCTTTTGGGCCAGTAGTGGTGTACATCTTAGAGTTCTGGTATGGAAACCTTCTGCATGTAGTAGGCACCTTTCTGTGCTCATCAAACCTCAGTGCCTGTTGCCACCATGTCTTGCTGCATGCAGGTTTTTAGCAGTCACTCTGGGGTTTTTCACAACCTGCCGTCTCAGTTATCTGGTTGCAGCCGATGATAGCTTCCTTTTTCTGCACCATCCAGGTAGTGTAACCACCATTCCCTTCAATTTGAACTTGCGAACTATGCTTCCAATGGTGTCTCTGGGAACATTCAATGCCTTTGCTATATATATTTTTTTTTTGTGGATTATTTCTTCTCTTCACTTTTTGGACCATTCTTCTGATTTAGCCATGTTTCTCAAATGCAGTCCAACGTGACACTCAACAAACCCCTAGCCAGTTCAGGTATTTTATGTGTTCCAGCTCAGGCACACCTGGTGCAACTAATAAAGCCCTTGATTAGTTACATCAGGTGTGCTTGTTACACCTGTTTTGCATATTTGTGCTGTTGTGAGGGATTCTATTCATCGGGTTGAATCATTTTGAGACTAGAGAAGTCATTATGAGATGCATTTTCAGTTGGATTTGGGGAAACCACTTGATGCATTCGTTGTGTTGAGCTACTTCAATTGCTTTTGTTTGATCTTTTCATTGCAAACAACTGACAGTCTGTACATTCTTATAATAAACACAATTTGCAATGGGGGTTTGAATGCAAATGTATATTGTTATAATCCCGGTGTGATTAATAATTTCATAATTCCAGTGTGATTCCTGTTGTTACAATCCCGGTGTGATTAATAATTTCATAATTCCAGTGTGATATATGTTGTTATAATCCCAGTGTGATATATGTTGTTATAATCCCAGTGTGACTCCTGTTGTTATAATCCCGGTGTGATTAATAATTTTATAATTCCAGTGTGATTCCTGTTGTTACAATCCCAGTGTGATATATGTTGTTATAATCCCAGTGTGATTCCTGTTGTTATAATACTGGTGTGATTCATATAGTTATAATCCCAGTGTGATTCATATTGTTATAATCCCAGTGTGATTTACGTTGTCATAATCCCAGTGTGATTCCTGTTGTTATAATCCCACTGTTATATATAATAATACTAATCCCAGTGTGATTCGTATAGTAATAATCCCAGTGTGATTCATATAGTTATAATCCCAGTGTTATATATAATTATAATCCCAGCGTGGTTCATGTTGTTATAATCCCAGTTTGATTCATACTTTTATAATCTCCATTCCTCATCTCTAATTCTGCTGCATTCTTATCTGGTGCCAGGTGGTGTGGGTGACGGCCACATTGCCCTATGTAGTTCTACTCATCCTATTGATTCGGGGTGCCACCCTGCCAGGGGCATGGAAGGGTGTTGTATTCTACCTTCAGCCCAAGTGGGAGAAACTCTTTGAGACCAGTGTAAGTTATTGCCATTATTCCAATTTAACATGACATTGTATAGTCATCATTGAATTGTTTTAACTCATTAATAAAAAGTAACTGAATGAAATCAACATCCTTTTTCTGATAATTTAACCTTTCAAAGTGTTAGCTGAATGTATTATTTTTAGTTGGAGTGGATTTATCTCCAACCTGAGAGGTTTTAGACACATGTGAGTATAGGAGCCAAATCATTATTTGGGTTTGAGTAAAAAGAATAAATATTTTTCAAATGTGATTTTTTATTCTGGAGGCAGGTCTGTCCAAACCAGATATTCTGTAATTAAATGCCCCCATTTTGATTGCAAAGTTACATTTCTAGTAAATGTTATGCTTTAAAATGATCTGAGTTTATGCCTCTCCTTTACCCAACACTATTACTTGAAGCCAACTTCATTTTGACCTTAATCACATATTCACCTTAAGGACAAATTAGCCTTTACTACAAAAAAGGCATTTCTGCGTAGTTTCCTTGGTGATAAAAAGGATGTGTGGTATTTCAATTCAGGACAGTATAACATTAGCTTGTCCCCCAGGCGATTTTGCCCCAGGCCATTGCATAAAGTTTCTGCCAAAAATAGTGCGTATGTAAAGGTTTTCTGGTTATAAAGACATACTTGTCTGATCACTAAAGAAATGTTTAGACAGCCTGATCAATATAACATATTGGTAACTATATAGAATGTTGTCAACTGTTTTTGACAGTGCTTTCTGCTCCATGTCCTGGGCTCAGTGTGAGCTTTGTTTCAAGGGAATATGGAAGAGATGTGATGAATAAATAAGGTACATCCATAATCAGATGAGTAATTGGTTTAGTTTTTTTCCCATTAACAAAGCCCCCCCGCCCATTCTCTTGCCTACACGTACACTTTCTCTGTTCGCCTTCGTTTGCCTCTCCAAATGCACGCTCCTCTTCAGATCACTCTCAGTACAGCTGGGAAGCAGGGGTTGCATGACGCTATCATTCAGCACAACTGACATTGGACACAGCAGGGCACGGCAATCCGTAGAAAAATGAAAACTATATATAATTCAATGAACACTTATGCAAAAACATTTAAATATGAAAATAGCTGGTCTAAAATGCAACTATTCAAAATAGCATAGTATTATGAAAGACAGGAAACAAGACAGACAGCAACCTTGTCAGATGGGGGGGCAAATCACCTGAGGCCAGACAGAAACTGTGCCATATTGACGGGGCAGATAGACAGACAGGAGGGCAGATAGACAGGTGGGCAACAGACAGAAAGCCAGACTGGGGGGACAGTAATCATATATTAATTTCTTTGAAATAGTATAATGTGTCCTGTTTGGTCTGGTTTTATAAGACAGATTATTGTTACTTAATGGCACACTCCAGAACATTTTATATACAATTACAAACTGTTCTGAAAGTAGTGCTCATCAAATTAGGTTCCCGAAACAGTTGCACAATTGGGTACGTCAGTGCAATTAGTACTATATCTTACGATTTTATATATATATATAAATCCAAATATATATATATATATCTCACCCATTTCTCTCCCCTACCAATTGATTTTGTCCATTCCCACTGACCCCGCCTTGTCGGCAGCTCTACAACATCTTGAACAGATGCAGGATGTTAAAGGGCGCTCACATGGTTCAGCCAATCACGTCACCGAGCCGGCTGATTCTTTTCGCACTGCTAATCCAACATGGAAGCCTTTAGTCGGATCATGCACGGGATGAATATGCTCACCAACTATACTTCCGCAATTTAACTTACAGGTGCCCAAGAAGGAGTCACTGGAGAGCATCGTGGCAAGGTAGATAAGCCGACTTGTCTATCTCAAATCCCGGGCAGCCAATTTGCCAATTTGTGGAACCTCATGCTAGGGTCCAGGCAAAGTCGAAGAAGCCATAGTCAGCCTCAAATCACTGACTATCATGATGTAGACACTTGCAAAGCTGCGACTTAGCCCGCTACTTCACGCCGAACCCTTCTTACGTTTCTAATGCATACATTAGGTTATGAAATTGTAATTGCTTAAAATCCCATAATGCATCTTTAAACATGAAAGAGCAGTTAGGTCAAGGACAGGAAGGACTAGCATGATAAACTGACATTTTAGTTATCAAAATGATAACTACTTTAGATTTATAATACCTTGCAACTACTTACTATGGCTACATACTATAGTAAGTATTTGCAAGGAATTAAAAGTCTTTAAAGTAGTTACCATGTTGATAACTAAAATGTCAGGCCTATGATGCCTTAACCATAATAACTCTAACCTTAAGTTTAATTTGTAATAAATTATACATTGTTGTAACATAGCATTTGTAACAATACGTTTTTGCTCCGTTATAACATGTTATACATTTTAGTAGAGCAAATCAATATACCATAAATTGCCGTATTGTACAGCTGTCACAGACTTGGTCAAAATGAACACCCCTACCAAGTATTGAGTTGAGTTGTTTCAGCCACACCCATTTCTCACAGGTGCATAAAATCTAGCACGTAGCCATGAAATCTCCATAGACCATAATTGTCAGCACAATGGGTCGTACTGAAAAGCTGAGTGATTTTAAAAGTGGCACTGTCATAGGATGCCACCTATACGCCAAGTCAGTGTAAAGCACGCCACCACTGGACTTTGGAGAAGTGGAAACATGTAATCACTATTTGGCACTATAATGTGATGAATGAATTTGGTTCTGGCAGATACCAGGAGAACGCTACCTAAAGGAATGCATAGTGCCGACTCTTAATGTTTGGTGGAAGAGGTATAATGGTTTGGGTCTATTTTTCAGGGTTGGGCCTAGGCTCCTTATTTATACTCCTTATTTATAACAGTGGCAACAATTGGAAAAGGCCCTTTCCTGTTCCAGCATGACTGTGCCACTGTGCACAAAACATGGTCCACAAAGAAATTTTTTGAGAAATTTGGCGAGGAGGCACTCGATTGGCCTGCACAGAGTCCTGACCTCAACCCCAGTGAACACCTTTGGGATGAATTGTAACAGTGATTGTGAGACGCCTTCTTGTCCAACATCAGTGCTTGACCTAACAAATGCTCTTTTGGCTGAATCAGCACAAATTCACACAGACTCCAAACTCTTGTGGAAAGCCTTCCCAGAAGTATGGCAGCTGTTATAGTCACAAAGTAGGTGCCAAATCCTTATTAACGCCCATAGTTTTAGAATGGGATTTTCAAAAGACTCATATGGGTGTGATGATCTGGTGTACACATATAGTACTGGAAAGAATTAAAAGACCACTGCAAAATCATGGGTTTGACTATTGATAGGTACATATGTGTTTGGGTAAAAATAAACATTTTTGTATTATCCCTTAAACTACTAACCATTTACCCCGACTTCCAAATAAAATATTCATTCAGAGCATTTATTTACATAAAATGACAACTGTCAAAATAACAAAAAAGATGCAGTATTGTTAAACCTCGAATAATGTTTAAAATAGGTTAATATTCATTGTTAAATAACACAATATGAATGTGTAACTTAGAAAGAGTTCAGAAATTTATATTTGGTGGAATAATAATAATATTAACTAGCTTTCATGTCTCTTGGCATGCTCTCCACCAGTCTTTCACATTGATGTCGGGTGGCTTTAGCTCGGCTTTATTTGATGGCTTGTGACCATCTAACTTCCTCTTGATCACATTCCAGAGGTCTCAGTAAGGTAGATATTTTTTTAAATTGCAGTGGTCTCGTTTTCCAGAGCTGTACTTTTGGCCATATAGTGTGCATTCCCAAAAAAGCCTATTTAGTTACAATAGAGATGAACCCCGTACAGGTTCGGTGACGAGTGATTCATGCCGATGTGTTTGTCAGGTGTGGGTCGATGCTGCAGCACAGATCTTCTTCTCCCTAGGACCTGGGTTTGGCGTGCTCCTGGCCCTCTCCAGCTACAACCCCTTCAAAAACAACTGCTATCGGTGAGCACTGACACTAAAACCCCCTAAATAACAGTCAATATATCTTCCTTTCAACTGTATGTTTGTGAAGGAGTAGCTTTCACTAAAACTTGTTAAGCATTCATATTGTATTTAAGACACGCCCCTTTAATTGTCAACTGCTGTTTGATTGTATTATTTGCACCTGCTGTGACCATGAGCCGTTAAGAGTCTCCATTTGTTCAAATGAAGCACCGGTTCACAGGAGGGAGGGAAATAAGCTGCTGTTGCAAGTACATTTTTTCAAAGTCAGCTATTTATGGGAGGAGTCAGCATGTCGGTCTCATGACTGTGACTCACAATGTGCATACGTTTGTTTTTCCGCAAAACTGGCATTGCTGGCAACACTAGCAACTGAGCCACACACCTGTTGCATTATGTTAAACTGTGAACCACATCAGTTGGTTTAGCGTGTCCATGTTGAAGGGAGAACAAGTTCTTCTTAATACACTGGTCTCCAAACTAGCATTTCCAATCTTTCTCAAAGGCCATCATTCACTGACATCCAGAAACAAATATGTGTGTCTAAGTCAGGCTAACTGTAGCCCTTGTGTTTATATGCATCAGCCATAACCAGCAAGGGAAAAATGCACATCAAATTAATGGTATTTATTTACTAGGTTTTGAATACAGTAGATGAGCTCAAACAAACGTCCCACAGCAAGTATTCAAAACAAAAGTATTCAAAACAATGTAATGATAATCAGGAACTGGGAGTGATACATTCAGCGTGGTGGTGAGATGAATAGATGGCAGGTCTCTCCTGACGGACAAATTGAATTGTAAACTCCCTGAGAGATGGGTGGTGTGTGCAGGTAATGTTGTTAGCAGAGTAACAGTGGCACACGTACAGACACAGTGGCGAAGTCTCTGAGACATTTATAAATCACACAGAATGTGAATGTACTTACTGACAGGGTTATCTGCTGAGCTGCACTCCCTGCACGTGTCCGATGGCATGCTCAGTCAAGAACCTAGAAATCCGTAAAGGGGACAGTTACCTCATCTCTAAAATCCCATTGCAACCAAGCCGGTGAAAGCCCTGAGTGACAATACCTGATGATGGTAGCGTGTTTGCCTCTATGTTGTTGATCTTTAGTGATGCCATAGTGACCAGCCTGGTGAACTGTCTGACCAGCTTCATGTCTGGGTTTGTGATCTTTACTGTGCTGGGCTACATGGCAGAGAAAAGAAATGTAAAAGTAGAGGATGTAGCCAAAGACAAAGGTGAGTGGCCAAAACTCTCTAGACGACCCCATGTTGATTTTTAGATTTAGCTTGAGTATATTTGTGTTTATATACCATTGTAACTCATTATATATAGTACAATGAATATATTCAGTTATAAGACAAATGTAGCTTTGATATTATTGTCAACTTGGGAAATCAACCCCCGGTTCCCTGCCCTATCCCCAGGTCCGAGCCTCCTCTTCATCACCTATCCCGAGGCCATAGCCAACATGACAGGATCAACGTTCTTTGCCATAATCTTCTTTGTGATGATGATTACTCTCGGTCTCGACAGCACGGTATGACAGAAATTGGGTAGATTAGCCTAAATTGATGTATCAGATTATCTGTAATGAATGTCCGTTGGTTGTGGATGTAATCACTCTCATTCATGCCGCTCTAATCTATCTGTCAGTTTGGAGGACTGGAGGCTATCATTACTGCTGTGATGGATGAATACCCTGGCTACCTGGCCCACCGACGGGAGCTGTTTGTATTGGGCTTGGTCATTGTGTGCTTTCTGGGCTCCCTCAGCACCCTTACAAATGTAGGTTGTTGGTACAGTTGGTACATTCACCTCCATAATGATTGGCAGCCTTGTTAAACATTAGCCAAACATTGTTTGCAAAAACATTTGGTAAATTACATTACTATATAATAATAATACCGGCATGTGCTTCTCCCAGGGCGGGGCCTATGTGGTAAAACTGTTGGAGGAATTCGGAGTTGGGTCCTCCATCATTGCTGTTGGTTTTCTTGAGGCCATTGCCGTTTCCTGGTTTTATGGTAAGAATGTTGTTCTAATGGTGATATTACAGTTTGCTTTTGGTTTTCTAGAGGCGACTGCCATTCTGGTTTTATGGTAAGAATGCTTATTTTTGGGTGGGTGTTATTTTATTGGCAGAAGAGAGGCAAGTAGAGAAAGAAAGGAAGGTTATAGTTAAGGGCCAAGCTGGGGCTCAAACCGTCATTGCCGGGAGACATTAGGGATCTTAAGACCACTACACCAACTCAGGCCCTAGAATGTCATTCTAATATTAATATTACGTTTTATTGTTTGTTGTCTTAAGGCCATTGCCATTTCAAGGTTTTACAGGAAGAATGTTGTGCTAATGGTGATATTATAATTTATGCATTAGACAGGTACATGTATCTCCATTTAGGTTTTTGTTGTAGTTGTATAAGCTAAAACACTGGAATGTGTATGTGTCCTGCTGAGCGTCAGTCCTATTAAGTATGATCCATATTGTCACGTAAAAAGAAATTGTAAGAATACATTTTTCAAGCTCATATCAAAACATTGTTTAACACTCTAATTTATCAGGCATCACAAGATTCAGCAATGACATTAAAGCCATGTTAGGCTATTCTCCAGGATTATTCTGGAAGGTTTGCTGGGTGGCCATCAGTCCTGCATTTCTAGCGGTAAGCAAATAAACTAATATGATTTGAAATGATGATATAACATTGTAGAATGAAATACTGGATCCAGTGTAAAGGAAGGTTTCATCATACTGGGTTTGCCTCTAGAGTCTAGACCATCAAAACCAAGTTAACAGTTTTATCTCTCAACATTTTGGCAAATGTGACCCACATCAGGTTGCCACACGTGATTATGCCACAGTCTGTCAGAGTGTTTTGTAAACCTCTCAAAGATCTTAAACATCAAATCTCCAGATGGCTCTTTCTGGTATCTTGCCCTGTCTGGAGCAATGAACAGGGCAGTTTCAGTGGCATGGATTTTATTAGAATTAGATATGTAGAAATGTGTAAGAATATTTTATATTGGCTCCAAATACAGTATTTGGATTCCAATGAAATGTTACTTATTCAAACAGATACATTACGGTGGTTATGGCTTCTACGACTCTGCATGGAGGCAGGAAAATGTATGCCTTGAACGTTTAGGAAATGTGAAAACGTCAGTTTACCTTAAACTTACCCTAACCTTAACCTCACCTTACCCTAACCTTAACCTCACTAACCTAGCATATTATCCCTGAACTAAATGTTCCCCAAGTACTTTAAATTGTAAGCGATTGGTCTATTCTTGGTCTTCTTGTTGAACGGCGATTCAGTATGTAAAAAAACTCACGTGTGTTGATTGATTGGCCGTGTCGTAAGTCTGCCTACGTAATGCTGTGAAATTTCCATTACGTACGGTTACCCACGTTTTGCCATGAGAATGCATTGACCTTGTTATGTCGCTCTCCAGCAACTCATGTGCATATCGGGTGCCTGTAAGCTCAATTGACAAAGTATAGTTGGTGAATGTGTAATCATTCTGCGCATGTGTTGACTAAAGGCTTCCGTGTTGGACAAGCAGTGTGATGACACTGTGACGGCTCAGTGACGTGGTTGGATGAACCATGTGAGCCTCCTTTACTGTCCCACACCTGTCCAAGGAATTGTGTAGCTGCCAACAAGGCAGGTTAGGAGGAATTGTGTAGCTGCCGACAAGGCAGGCTAGGAGGAATTGAAAATTATCAATTGGGAAGTGATGCGCTTATCCAGTGCAACTTACATTTAGTTATATTTGCACAAATGTACAGTGGGTATAGAAAAGCATCACCCCCCTGTAAAATAATCACATTTCGTTGCTCTGCAGCCTGAAATGAAAATGGAAAGACACAGTTTTTGTTTCATTCAGCTGTATGTACAACTCATAACATCCAAGTGAAAGACAAAATACCAACTTGTCAGAAAAAAGAAATTACAAATTAAAAAACAGAATCACTGAGTTGGAAAAAGAATCACCCCCTCCTAAAAAGGACTTGTAAACCCAACCAGGTGTAGTTAATCACCTTCTCAATAGCATACAAAGCCAATTGACTTTCAACTGTGATCAGTTGTGGTCATTTTGATTAGCTCAGCATGAAGCAAGCTTTTCCTGGAGCATATCAGTTCATGGTAGTGCAACTGAAGACAACAATCAATTATGGGTGGCAAGCAGGCATGTGATTGGCTAAGGACAAAAAAGCTGGAAAATATACTGAGAGTATTCACCCCCCCCCGATAGAAGCAGGACCCATAACAATTTATTTGAACAAAAAAAATCATATTTATTTTACAGCTAGATGTTCAACATCCAACTTTTTAGGACACATGAGAACAACTTATTTGAATTTAAAAAATAAAATATATTGTTTTACAAAATAACTTGTTTAGTGGATGTGTAACAGTCGGACTTTCCGTCTGTGGTTAAAACAACATTCGTTCTTATGTTCATTCATGTTTAATTGATGCTATTTATAACTAGAAGGAAGAGATGATCGTCTCACGAGCAGCTTTAACCGAGGCTCTACAGCGATCTGTCAAAGTATCAAAGTATATTTTAACTTTTCCCTTTCAGGGAGGGATTTTTGCAATGGCACCAAGGTCATTGGCCAGGGCATTAAGTGCCATCTAGAAAAATTCCAAACTCCTTTGCTCTTAAAAGCAGCAATTCAATTCAACGTGAAGTGCCCTCACATTTACAATAGGGCCTCAAACAAAAGTTTTGGTCACTGGCAACAAGTACTACTACAGTCACTCAGATTATTTAGGCAATATGTTTGACAACATTCTCAAGTATAATTGATGTATTCCCAGTTAGAAATAACATGGTTTACTGCTACATCTGTTTTTACTTCTGTGACCGAGACACAATATGTGAAATAAAAGTTTTAGCTACCGCTTTAAGGTTGTCATCTCAAGCAGTTGCAGTTCAAATCGTAACCAGGCTGGGAAATTAACTTAGCCACTGGCTGGTGGATGCCCTAATTTTACCAGCCAATTCTACGAATTCAAAAATGAAAACACAATTGCCTCTTCTATATTGCTTTAATTCATCATTAATACGTCTTATTAGGTAAATTACAAAAGGGACATGTTGTGAAGACAAGTCTGTGAGACAAATGATTTTTAGATGAATGACAAATTGTGCTAATCAGTGTATTGGATGTCCTACTACTATTTTTATCTGGCTACTTTTAGATGTCCAATAGTAGGTAATTTCACACTTTAGAGGTGTAGCCTAAA
>JACXGM010022346.1:0-16753 GCA_016801145.1 Umbra pygmaea | reverse complement strand
AACTGTGAGTAGAGGGAAAGGAAGACAGGAACTGTGAGTAGAGGGAAAGGAAGACAGGAATTGTGAGTAGAGGGATAGTGAGATAGTGAAGGAGAACGATAGGGAGAGATCGGTCCAAATGGACCCCTGTGTCCAACAGATGGGACTGCTGTGAAGCTGTTTGGTAATTTAATCACACTGCACCAACCTAATGGCTAACTGCATGAGACAACACAAACACAATCCCAATTCAATCCAACATCAGACACTGAACGACACATTGTGAGACTCCCACAATGCATCTTGCTCATTAGTAGTGCATGTCCCTGACCCATGCCCCACTCTCCTACCCTAGGTAGAAAAGTTCAAATGGCAGCCTGTTCCCTATATAGTGAACTACTTCAAAGAGTGTGCAGTCTCAGAAGGACGGAGGGTACACTAGCGGATAGGATGCATATGGAACCAACTCAAAAGGTAGTAACATATTAACACAGAAGGTACCCCACATGATTTGATAGCATAGTACATAACAGGATGAACCAGTACACAACTGGCTAACATCACACATAATGTGGTGGCACCGAACACATTTGGAAATGTATCACATAATTGCACCACTTTTACAACTACTGGCTGATGTGAAGACATCTATAATTACGGAGGAATCATTGAGGTCCCCTGTGCTGATCTTATCTACTATAAGCCATTATCTGAAGCCTGAATCAGGGCTTTGTTGGACACAATTGAGTGTGTGTGTGGGGGGGTAATAGCCAGAAAGAAGGGGTGAGATCGATGGATAGTGGGAGGTAGAGCAGGATGGAGAAAATAGCAGTAAAACAAAATGGAAGTAAAAGGAGGAGGAAGGATTTTCGGGAGAAAAATGCTGCAAAGCAAACAGGCCCGGAAATCTGAATGGTTTTTCTGCCCTGCGGTTTAAACCAACTGAACCGAGCGGAAAAAATAAAGAAAGTGTGATTTATTTGCCTTCTTTGGTTTCACTGTCAAGGGCATCGGTTTGTGCGCGTGTGTGCCAACTGCTTCAGGGTCTGTGTGTGTGTGTGTCCCAGCCAACTGCTTCTGGGTTTGTTAGTATGTGACTGTATGTGGAAAGAATATTTGTATGAAGGGCAGAGGAAAATATAGTGTGTGTGTGTGTCAGAAAAGGAGAAAGATGAAAGGCTGTGACTGGTTGCTCATACTGTATTTTGGATGAGATAGGGGCAGCAGAAATAGAAGAATCTCATTGTTTGGTCTCGGCAAAACATTTTTCCAATGGCCTTCAGACCTGTCAAAGTTTCCTTGCGCAAACTGCAGATGGGCAGCTATGTGTGGCTTTCTCCTTGCAACCCTGCCATGCACAGAGATCCCTTGAGTTGCTTAGAAGTTACCCTGGGTTCATTTGTGACCTCACAGTCTACTACACCTTGCTCTTGGAGTGACAGTAGTCTGTACTGTCCTCCATTTATACACAATCTGTCTGACTATGAATTGGTGGACTCCAAACACTTTGGTAAACGTTTCCCACCTGATGAGCAACAAAAACTATTTTTCTGAAAGCCTCAGAAATCTCCTTTGTTTGTGCCATGGTACACTTCCACAAATGTGTTGTAAAGATCAGACTGTCACGATGCCCCCTCCTGGCAGTGACAGGGTGGTGGTTCTAGCCGCTACCCAATCAGTGTTAGGTTTTTGTTGTCCCACGAGCTGGTTCAGTCATTTCACATCCATTTATTCATCACCTATGTGTATATTAGTCACTGTTTTATTGTTTGATTGTGCATGCATGTATGTATGTTGAAGTTCCGTTGTTTAAATACCTCCAGTGTTTGGGACAGTAGGACGTTAGTAGGACACTGAAACAATTTTCATAATGTTGGCTTTGTATGCCACACAATGACAATAAAATGAAACAACTGAGATGCAATTGAAGTGCAGACTTTCAGCGTTAATTAAAGTCGATGAACTAAAATATTGTATATAACTTTTTGGAACTGCAACCATTTTCATACAGAGTCCTCTTATTTCAGTGGCTGAAATGTAATTGGATAAATCAACACAATCATAAATAAAATGTTAATTTTTATTACTTTGTCAAGAATCCTTTGCAGGCAATGACTGCTTGAAATCTGGAATGCATGGACATCACCAAACGCTGGGTTTTATCCTTATGATGCTTTGCCAGGACTTTACTGCAGCTGTCTTCAGCTGTTGTTTGTTCGTGGGTCTTTCTGCCTTAAGTTCTGTCTTCAGCAAGTGAAATGCATGCTCCATCGGGTTGAGATCAGATGATAAATTCAGTCATTGCAGAATATTCCAGTTCTATGCCTTAAAATATTCTTGCTTTCGCACTATGTTTTGGGTCATTGTCTGTAAAGTGAAGCGCTGTCCATTCAACTTTGCTGAATTGGGCTGAATCTGAACAGACAATATATCCCTATATACTTCATCTGGCTGCTTGTCTTCTGTCACATCATCCAACCATACTTTGCACATGACGTCACAACTACTGGCTGGCGGGCAAGAACATCAACCTCCTAGCATCGAAACATAGTAAGCTAGGTGACGTAGCCAGTTTTATCATACAAAATGTTGTGTTTCAAAGTGAAAACGACATGCCACATTGTAATAATAATACATACATGAATTAATTCATGCATGAATTCATGATAATTAATATACCCTTACGGTAAAGTTTTACCAGTGTGCTTATTCTAACCAACAACACACACACACACACACATATGTAATCTAATTTGATAGAGAAGTGACAGACACCCACGCACACACACATGCTTTATTAGTATTTCTACATCGGTTTAGTTAATGATCGGGCTATAATAAGACCACGTCGGCTATGTAATCGCTGACAACTGGAACAATTTCATAGTGGTTGATGTAAACCCAGAATATTCATTGTAGGCAAGGTGTATGTATTCAGATGAAAACTTCATCACAAAACAGATTAGCAAACATAGTTCATCACAGACACAGATCAGCAAACGTTAGTGGGAAGCTAGCTAACAAGTAACATCTTTGCTTTGAAGATATTCCTGTTTTTCTACTACGACAGTGTTGTTAACCCATTCACTCACTAAAAGTTAGCTAATATCTGAACTTTTTTAGCTTTCATTTTGTGTGGTGTACTGTGCAGTAAGGTGACGGATTCTCAATAGATCTCAACTCCAAGTCTGGTAGAGAGTTTGCAAGCTTCAAAGCAATGAAAACACCAGCAGGTGCTGTGTATGGATCACAAGTTCTGAGTATGTTAATCTTTTCATGATATCTAATTTTAACATTTGGTTGATTGATTGTAGTATTGGAAATCCAGGCCGCAATTCCCCTGGCTGGCCACTGTTCGTCACCATTTTATCAGCGTTTTTTGCCCTCCAGGTAATCACGTGACTGCAAAGTATGTTTTACAGGTGGTGTGGTATGTTTTGGATCAGGAGTCGTTGCAAGCTTTTCTCCATACTTTATCTTCCCACCATTCTGGTACAGATAGACCTTAAGTTTTATCTGTCCAAAGAATGCTGATCCAGAACTGGGCTGGCTTTTGTAGATGTTGTCTGGCAAAGTCAAATCTGGCTTTTCTATTCTTGAGTCATATGAATAGTTTGCACCTTGTGGTGAACCCTCTGTACTTGCTCTCGTGAAGTCTTCTCTTTATGGTAGACTTGGATAATGATATGCCTACCTCCTGGTGAGTGTTCTTCACTTGGCTGGATGTTGTTGTAGAGGATGGTTAGTGCCTCAACATTGTGAAGGGGTTTTTCTTTCCCATGGAAAGAATCCTACGATCACCCAACACTCTTGTCTTCTGTGGACGTCCAGGCCTTTTTGTGTTGCAGAGCTCAAAGGTTTGGTATATCCCTGTTCTTAAAAAAAAACATGGTGCCCACTCACACCTGAATGTCATCCCATTGATTGAGAACAGCCGATTCTAATTTCACCTTCAAATGACTGCTTATCCTAGAGGTTCACATACTTTTGCCACTCACAGATATGTAATAATGGAACACTGTCCTGAATAATCAAGTATAATAGTATTGTCTTACTGGGTACTCTTTATCTACTGTTAGGACTGTGGTGAGAATCTGATTATGTGTTAGTTCATATTTTTGCAGAAATATAGAAAATTCTAAAGGGATCATACATTTCAAACACAACTGTACATCCAAATAATCACAATGGTTGGGGCAACACACAGAATGTATGTTTTACAATGGCCATCTCAGTTTACAAATGTGAAATCTGAAATGAAGAGGGCATCCCACAAATGCAAACCTAAAGCCACCATGAATCTTGAAAATGCTGCATTGAGGATTGGTTCAAGATCCCTCCAAAAGTGTGACTTGTCAGACTAAAGGAACAGGCTCAGTGCAGTTACTTACTCCAGGGGAAGCCTCACTAAATATTGAAGGTAGGGACAATAGTTCAGAAAATGTTTTTCAGTAAAATATCCTACCACTCAATTAAATGTTTTGTGTTTGAGAAATGATGGTTTTGAAATAAAAGGATCATGAATTTGCATTGTTATACTTGGAATTCACTTCACGCAGTATCATCTGCTGTAGTTGGTCAGTAGCGTAGTAGACTCTTCCGGTTTGGACCCCCATCGAGGCTATACTGTATATGTTTTGGGGGAAATGTGCCTACTCATTCACAACAACAACAAGGTAGTTTAATTCTAAACAGCTCTGTATAACTCAAGAAGACCTAAATTCATAATGAGGATGACTGGCAGATAAATCAACTTAGAAAGTCATTGGACATGTGTGCATAGTTGTATTTTGGTAATTCACACACCGGTCTCACCGTCTACCGTAACTCGGCTGAGAAGTCGTAGTCTTTTGATTCTAAAGTTGCTTGTAAAGATTCCTGATTGGGGTCATATTTAATGTTTTTTCGAAATATGCCTATTCAAAAACAAAATAACTGTAGTTTATTCATGATCTAGAAAGCAACTACATATCTTTTCAAATGTAAATGCATTGAATTAGGCTATGGTGTCTGTTTTACCTGAAGTTGCCTAGTCATTAAAATCTACGTAGTCACAGTAACATTTCACATTTTAGTCATTTAGCAGACGATCCTTTCCAGAGTGACTCACATTAAATTTACATGACATTTTAGTCATTTAGTAGACGCTCTTTTCCGGAGTGACTTACAGTGAGTACATACATTTGGAGAAACTAGGTGAAACAACCACAACTTAGTAGTAAGTGCATTCACCATATGAAACAATGAATAGTCAAAACAGTGCTAAACAAGATCAGTACCAGACAGTATATATGAAACATTATAAGTGCTAGTGAGTCTTATATATTTAAAAGAAACTAGAGGATTTGTGACACAACAACGTGTATTGTGTATAAAGAACATTCGTGTTGAACTAGATTCACAATTGTCCCATAACCTCGAACTATTGTTTTTTAATTGCTACAATATTTCTTCATATGCCTTTCATAAATCCTCTACAAGGCACCTCTAACTGAGCCCTATTCACACAGGCCAATTCCCACAAAAGAAGAAGAGGGTTAACTAATACTCTCTAACCCGCTTTGTAAAAGTCTCTCAGGCATTTGCCTCTATCCCTGTCAGCACAGCCAAACAGAATGTAACCTCTGGAAATATCTTCATTGACAGTGTGTCTGTGTGAGCGCCAGAATTAGAGACACAGGGAGAGAGAAAGAGAGAGGGAGCTTAAATGAACACTTTGATATTGTTGAAGGTTGAAAAAGAACAATACAGATGGGAGGAGTAATGCTGAGCAATTGGGCGGAGGAGTAACGATGAGGAGATGGAAGAAGGAAGTGTAACGATGAGGTGATGGAAGGAGGAGTAACACTGAGGAGATGGAAGGAGGAGTAAAACTGAGGAGAAAGAAGGAGGAGTATCACTGAGGAGAAAGAAGGAGGAGTAACACTGAGGAGATGGAAGGAGGACTAACACTGAGGAGAAAGAAGGAGGAGTAACATTGAGGAGAAAGAAGGAGGAGTAACACTGAGGAGAAAGAAGGAGGAGTAACACTGAGGAGATGGAAGGAGGAGTAACACTGAGGAGAAAGAAGGAGGAGTAACACTGAGGAGAAAGAAGGAGGAGTAACACTGAGGAGATGGAAGGAGGAGTAACACTGAGGAGATGGTAGGAGGACGAGGGACTTACTGGGTGTTTGGCAGAGATTCTTCCAGTCACAGCACTGGTCTGGTGCCATGTGGAGGAGATGAAACTCTGAGATCAGAGGGAGAGGGAGAAGTGTGAGAGGAAGTGGGAGGGCATAATAAGAGCAGTTCAGCATGACAAATGTAATTGTAAACCCTACTAAACATAGAACATTAGGACCAAGCCACAACTTTTTTTATTTGTAAGCAACAACTCCTAAAGAACTCACCTAAAGCTACAGTGCCTTGCGAAAGTATTCGGCCCCCTTGAACATTTCGACCTTTTGCCACATTTCAGGCTTCAAACATAAAGATATAAAACTGTAATTTTTTGTGAAGAAGCAACAATATGTGGGACACAAACATGAAGTGGAACGAAATTTATTGTATATTTCAAATTTTTTTTTACAAAGAAAAAACGGACAAATTGGGCAAGCAAAATTATTCAGCCCCTTTACTTTCAGTGCAGCAAACTCTCTCCAGAAGTTCAGTGAGGATCTCTGAATGATCCTATGTTGACCTAAATGACTAATGATGATAAATAGAATCCACCTTTGTGTAATCAAGTCTCCTTATAAATGCACCTGCTCTATGATAGTCTCAGAGGTCCATTGAAAGCACAGAGAGCATCGTGAAGAACAAGGAACACACCAGGCAGGTCCGAAATACTGTTGTGGAGAAGTTTAAAGTCGGATTTGGATACAGAAAGATTTTCCAAGCTTTAAACATCCCAAGGAGCACTGTGCAAGTGATAATATTGAAATGGAAGGAGTATCAGACCACTGCAAATCTACCAAGACCCGGCCGTCCCTCTAAACTTTCAGCTCATACAAGGAGAAGACTGATCAGAGATGCAGCCAAGAGGCCCATGATCACTCTGGATGAACTGCAGAGATCTACAGTTAAGGTGGGCGTTTCTGTTCATAGGACAACAATCAGTCGTATACTGCACAAATCTGGCCTTTATGGAAGAGTGGCAAGAAGAAAGCCATTTCTGAAAGATATCTATAAAAAGTGTTGTTTAAAGTTTGCCACAAGCCACCTGGGAGACACACCAAACATGTGGAAGAAGGTGCTCTGGTCAGATGAAACCAAAATGGAACTTTTTGGCAACAATGCAAAAGGTTATGTTTGGCGTAAAACCAACACAGCTCATGACCCTGAACACACCATCCCCACTGTCAAACATGGTGGTGGCAGCATCATGGTTTGGGCCTGCTTTTCTTCAGCAGGGACAGGGAAGATGGCTAAAATTGATTAGAAGATGGATGGAGCCAAATACAGGACCATTCTGGAAGAAAACCTTATGGAGTCTGCAAAAGATTTGTCTTCCAACAAGACAATGATCCAAAACATAAAGCAAAATCTACAATGGAATGGTTCACAAATAAACATATCCAGGTGTTAGAATGGCCAAGTCAAAGTCCAGACCTGAATCCAATCGAGAATCTGTGGAAAGAACTGAAAACTGCTGTTCACAAATGCTCTCCATCCAACCTCACTGAGCTCAAGCTGTTTTGCTAGGAGGAATGGGCAAAAATTTCAGTCTCTCGATGTGCAAAACTGATAGAGACATACCCCAAGTTACTTACAGCTGTAATCGCAGCAAAATGTGGCGCTACAAAGTATTATCTTAAGGGGGCTGAATAATTTTGCATGCCCAATTTTTAAGTTTTTTATTTGTTAAAAAAGTTTGAAATATCCAATAAATTTCATTCCATTTCATGATTATGTCCCACTTGTTGTTGATTCTTCACAAAAAATTACAGTTTCATATCTTTATGTTTGAAGCCTGAAATGTGGCAAAAGTTTGAAAAGTTCAGGGGGGCCAAATACTTTCACAAGGCACTGTACATTTCCTTACAGGGTGTCAGCAATAAAACAAGATTAACAGCTTCAAAAGAACTGAGACATTGCCGTTTCTGTATTTTAGTAAACAACCAGAGAAAATTGCTTGCTTTATATAGATTAGGGTGTAATGGTAAACCTATCCCATGGTATTACGGTATGTATTCATTGCAAAAAATGATTGAAAACCATTATTAAAGATCAGTTCATAGTTGAATTGAATTGGGTGGAAGGAGCACACATGACACCAGAGTAAGGGAAGCACGCAAAGGCATTTTTTAAGGGAAACAATGTGGCAAAAACAGTAGCTCAAAACATAACAAAAAGGCGGCTGGCATAACTCGGCTGGTGTCTCGGGGTTGAGTCTTCCCAATGGCTGCAATCTTCTGTGTCTAGCCAGCCACCCAATAATAGGACAGAGAACAACGCACAGGAGTGGCGTCTTTGTACTGTACCTCTCACACTCCTTTTCTTCTCTCCTCTTTATACACTGCAATCAGTTCAAATGGCATCTGATTTGCTGTGGCAAGCTCCTTTCTCCCGTATTCTTCTCTCGTATTCTTCTCCCGTTTCTGGCAGTTTCTTCCTGAGGGTTTCTATTCTCCACAGTTCGATACGGAATGTGTGTGCTCCTTGCCTGTGTGCATTGTTTTAGGTGCTGAGTTATTGCCTTCTGCCTGATGCTGACCTAAGGGACATGCCACACCCACCCCCCAAGTGTCGAGCACCACCAGTAGGGAACATCCGGCTGGCCCAAGGCCATTGTCCAGACCGTGTGGAACTGGAACAGGCCGTCTGCGTTGCCATGCAATGCCCCGGCCAGGTTCCCAACCGTTTAGGAGTAGTCCAGCAGCACCAGGAACCACTGGGTGATTTCTGTATTCATATTTATAAATAGTAATAAAATCTGAAGGATATTGTAGTGATTGTTCTTGATTGATAGTGTAGATTAACAATAAGCATTGGGTAAACAAATTGTGTAATTAGGATTTATTTTGTTTCAATTTCATCATACTTGTATCCATAATATTGTTGGTTTATCATAGTTGATATTCATAATCGAACTGGGGATCAGAAAATGTGTTTCTGAATGTTGGTAAAGCCTCTAAAAGTATTCTGTGCATTATTGAACCATTAGATGATTTATGACGTTCCATCATCACTCACTCGCATATTATTTACAGTTTAAAAGGATCCTGACTGCTCAAAAGACAGATTACCAACTTGTTGCAATGTGCATTACAGCTGAATAATTTAGTTCTTGTTGTGTATTAATTGATGTGCTTATCAAAAACAAATTTACTAAAATGGAGCATAGACTTTAATGGTTAAAGCCGAGTTGTTTGTGCAGAAAAAAGTGTCAACAATCAGATAACGTTCATTTTTAAACAGAGAATGATGTCACAACAGAATACTTAATACTTAATTTCCCATTCATCCAAATAGATGGCATTAGTTTAAAATCCCACCAATTAGTTAACCAGGCACCAGCATGTCCATGATTTAGTACAGGTTGCCCACCCCTTCCACTTTCCTGCTGGCATCACAGGCTATAGTAAATATCTAACCACTGTCTCCATTGGCTACACTGGCTTTAGATACTACATACATTGCATTCCAGAGACATCCTGTATGCCGAGTTAATTAGCACTGTGGGCTGCATTCCTACAATGAAGCAAATCTACATATACACTGAAACAAATTCTTCATAGTTGTATCATTGTCACAATCCCAGAATAACTTTCTGTCTTTGCTGCATAATTTTCACATGGTCCATAGCTCTTAGGGAATACCAAACCACATAAAATAACTCTTAAAGAACCATAATAAAACTCTTTTATACATTTGAAAGTATTTAGTAAATCATGATCCTGACTAAATGTTGATAATTGAACAGAGAACAGAGAGAGAATCTGTATTGATTATACAGGAAGCTCAATGTAATGTGTGGGATACTTTTTCTCATATCCTTTCTATATTATTTTATTGCATATTTCCTCAAAGCTATTTCTGCACAAGGTATACAATTGACTACACATTTTATTGATTATCACACTGTTAAATGCTATGACAAGTAAATACTTATATATTCTCTCATTGAACCCTCGCTGTTTCACTTTGTGTTGGGATGGTGCAATTCATCATTATATTGTCACTGTGTCTATCTGTTGATGCTGTGTACGACGCTCTTGGAGCGTTACCGATTATGTAAGTTGTGAAAAGAGTGTATTGTATTTTGTAAGTTTATGTGTACGCTCTGTACATATATATATACTGTTTTTGTTTTCCTCGTCTACGCCGTGTTAGACAACCTCATAATCGCTTTATGGACCATCTACATTGAATATGAAACAACCATCTACTACCTGCCCGGGACTCCCTCTCTCAGGATCAGCTTTTTTGGTTAACTGTGTTAACAATACAAATTTGGAACTTGCAAATGTAAATGGAATCTCATAGCCAATACAACTACTTTTTCAGAATACAAGACAATATTTTTTCTGAGTTTTCATTTATTTTTCTGCGTAAACAATGCAGAATTCTGCGTTAAGCGACCTTTGTGTACGCTTCCACTTTCTGGGTCTGAAGCTTGACTGGGCCGCGTCCTATTTGGTACCCCAGGTAATGCGCCTCAGACAACCCCAGATGGCACTTACGGGAGATGGCAGTAAGGCCGGCTTGGTGCAGCACCCCTAGGACATTACGGAGATGAACCGTGTGCTCCTCACTGCTGCTGGCATGGATCACCACCTTGTTCAAGAAGGTTGCAACATATTTTTGGGGGTCTGCAGGACAATGTCTATTAGCCGTTGGAATTTTGCTGGTGCCAAATGCAGTCCAAATGGCAGGATTTGGTACTGACAGTGGCCACTGGGGGTGCTGAAGCTGGTCTTTTCACTGGCCACCGGAGCAAGGGGAAACTGTCAGTAGCCTTTGGTGAAATCCAAGTTGGATATGAACCCGGCCCGGCCCAAGCTCTCAATGAGCTTTTCCATCTGGGGCATGTGGTAATTGTTGAAATTGGAGACTGCATTGAGGCAACGAAAATCATTACAAACCGGAGGGAGCCATCCAGTTTTGTTGCGATTGCAACCACTGCCGGTTTAGACCAGGGGCTGTGGGATTTGTTGATCCTGTCCATACCCCTCATCTTGGCTAGGTCAGCTTCGATGGCAATCCGTTGGGCCTCCGGGATTTGGTAGGGGCGTTGGCACACCACCACCCCATAGTCAGAAACGATCTGATGCTGGACTGCTGGACCATGTATGTGTGCTCAGGCTGGGAAAAAAACATGTTTGATCTTGCGGGGGGGTGTCTCCTCTCCGGAGGCAGTGTTCAAGGGTGCTGCCTGGGCTGTGGTGTCTTACCAGCAAGTTTATATGGCAGACACACTCCTCAGGGCTGTATCTATCGTCTCTGCGTTCAGGAGTTCATTGTGCACCAAGAAGTACATGCCCTGCATGGCTAGCCATCCACTACTAACACCTGTCCCCAAAAGTGCTTCAGGCGCTTTCTAGCTGTTCCTTAAAAAATGACCCTCCCTGGGCCACCTGCTGGGACAGATCAAAGACCGGGTGTGGGGAGGTGGCTCGCCTTCCTTATCCATGTCGCAATCCTTTTTGCTGGCCCGGAATGCTCTCTATCATCTTGTCAGGGGTGATTAGTAGCGCCAGTCCCTCAGCTGTCATGCATCTGCTACTGGGGACAGTCCGATCTGTCCCAGGATCTCCTCCTTTAGCTGAGGGTAGTGATGTGACTCCTGTAGGGGCTGGGAGAAATAGACCTGCTGGGCATCCCTGGTTAGGAAGTGTCCAGGTATGTGCGCCCAGTCTCCGGGGTTCCAGCCCTTGCTTTCAGCAACCAGCTCAAATGCAGGTAAGTTTCCATGTCATCGTAGGGGGTGAGCTTTGTGATCAGGAGAGAGGCTGAATGACAGGGGTCCCCGAAGTGCGCAGGGGTCCCCGAGGTGCAAAGGATGAAATCGCGCAAGGACCTTGTCCCGTTCCATTAACATGACCATTCGTTGGTTGGTCTGCGTGGACTGTTCCATAGTGGCGGCCATTTGAACGAGAGCTGTTGTTGCTGTGCCGCCATGTGTGTGCACCACT
Organism: Umbra pygmaea; assembly: GCA_016801145.1. Lineage (NCBI taxonomy): Eukaryota > Metazoa > Chordata > Actinopteri > Esociformes > Umbridae > Umbra > Umbra pygmaea. The sequence goes on along the minus strand of JACXGM010022346.1, from coordinate 4,656 downwards.
TCTCCCCCCAAAAAAACAAAAAAAACACAATGGACAAATGCGTGGCTACTCACGTTTAATGAGTTTAGCTAAGTCGTACATACTCCACTTTTATGCCTGCATCCTCCACCCATGTAATGGGGTGGAAGGAGCACACATGACACCAGAGTAAGGGAAGCAAACAGGCATTTTTAATGGAAACAAAAGTGCCCAAAACAGTGTCTGCAGTCATTACTCATTACTTGACTTTGGGTCTTTCCAATGTCTGCAAACATGTTAAGGTCTTCCCCATCTAGCTGGCTGCTGATTCATGGAACTGAGCACAAAGCACAGGTGTAGCGTCAGTGACGTGTTATTGCACGTAGCTCCGAACCGAACCTAAAATTTTGAAATCTTTTTGTAACATACAGTTTGCACATGCCTTGCCCCATAGTAAGGCTGGGCGAGATATTGAGTTTTGTCTGTATATTTGAGTATTGTTTTGAGAAGGATATGCCAAATGCCTATATAGTGCTACTTGAAAATACACTGTTCAAAACAATTAAGGGAACACTCAGGTCTCGATGACCGAAACATATTAAAGATCAACATCGTTACTGTACGTTGTGTAATTCATGGAGAACAAAATTATGTAATAACGGTAATCAGAGGCTGTTTCAACTTGGGTGAATTTCATTATGGCAATGCAAAATGTGACTCAGTAGTGTGCATGGCCTCCACATGCCTGTATGCACTCCCGACAATGGTTCTCCTGATGAGATGTTTCCTGTGGGATCTCCTCCTAGACCTGGATCAAGACATCAGTGAGCTCCCGGACAGTCTGCAGCATCAGATGCACTGATAACTAATGCCCCAGAAGTCCTCAATTGGATTCAGGTCTGGGGAAAGTAGGGGCAAGTCAATGCCTTCATTACCCAGGACCTGAGGCCAGGCATTGTTCTGCACCAGGAGGAATGGGCCCATCGCACCAGCGTAAGTTCTGATGATGGGTGTGAAGATTTCATCCCGGGATCTAACATCAGTCAGAGTACCATTGGCTAGCACATGGAGGTCTATGTGACCCTCCAAGTATTTGCCTCCCCAGATCATCACTGACCCACCACCAAACTGGTCATGCTGGGTGATGTTGCAGGCAGCATAGCGTTCACCAAAGCGTCTCCAGACTTTTCACGTCTGGCAAATGTGCTCAGTGAGAACCTGCTCTCATCTGTGAAGAGATCGCAGCAGACCTGCCAATTCTGGTGTTCTCTGACAAATGCCAATTGTGGTGCACGGTGTTGGGCTGTGAGCTCAGGTCCCACTAGAGATTGTCGGGCCTCAGTGCCACCCTCATGGAGTCTGTTTCTGACTATTTGGTCAGAAACATGCACATCAGTAGCCTGCTAGAAGTCATTTTGTAGGGCTCTGTCAGTGCTCTTCCTGTTCCTCATCGCACAAAGGAGCAAATACTGGTCCTGCTGCTGGGTTGATGCCCTTCTATAGCCCTGTCCAGGTCTTGTGTACCAGCTGTCTCCTGGTTTCTCATCCATGCTCTTCAGACTACTGGGAGACAGAGCACACCTTGTGACGACATGTATGGATGTACCATCCTGTAGGAGCTGTGCTACCTGTGCAACCAGAATGGGCTGCAGTTATCACCTTGTGCTACCAGTAGTAAAAAGGACACTAGCAAAACGCAAAACTGAAGATATATCAGGAAGGAAAGATAAATCAAATCAAATCAAATTTATTTATAAAGCACCTTAAAATCAACCAACGTTGCACAAGGTGCTGTACAGGAGAAAGTTGAAATAATTTAAAACAATAACAACATCTAACATGTAAAACATAAAACAGTATAACAGTAAAAATGTTTACACAAAAATGTCAGCCTCTGCTGGGAAATGCCAAGGAAAATAGGTGGGTTTTAAGAAGAGATTTAAAATTGGACAGTGAAGAAGCCTGTCTAATAGGCAGAGGTAGCTCATTCCATATTTTTGGAGCTGCCACAGCAAAAGCAGGATCCCCTTTAAGTTTCCACTTTGTTTTAGGGACACTCAGGCGCAGTTGTTCAGCTGACCTAAGTGAACGGGTCGGTGTGTAAGGGTGAAGCAGATCAGACAGGTATGATGGGGCAAGACCATTTAAGAATTTAAACACAAGTAGATTCATTTTAAAATGAATCCTAAAATATACAGGCAGCCAGTGGAGTGAAGGTAAAATGGGGGTGATGTGCTCATATTTCCGTGCTCCCGTTAGGAGACGCGCCGCAGCATTTTGCACCATCTGAAGACGAGCAACAGAAGCTGCACCAATGCCTACATAAAGGGCGTTACAGTAATCCACTTGAGTGGTCACAAAGGCGTGGATTACTGTTTCAAAGTGCTGCCTGGTAAGAATCGGGATAAGGAGAATGCAAATGTCTGTGGCCACCACCTACAAAACCATTCAATTTTTGGAAGTTGTCTTGCAGTTGCCTCTCCAGTGCACCTGTATTCACTTTCATTTGCACCAAACAGGTGACATTGATTCCCAATCGCTTATGTTTCCTAACTGGACAGATTGTTATCCCTGAAGTTTAATTGACTTAGGGCCCTGGCTTGCACCCAGCACAATTGACTTTGTACACCGATGCATGTATCATTCATTGATGCACGTGAGAAGCTAAAGCTGGTCCGTGTGGTTCGATCCAACAGACAAGCTACTGTAGCTCAAATTGCTGAAAAAGATAATGCTTTTTCTGATAGAAAGGTGTCAGAACACAGTGCTTCACAGTTTGTTGCGTATGGGGCTGCTGGTTTGGCAGCAAAAGGAGGACCTACACAATATTAGACATGTTTTGTGCATAGTATATGCATTTTTTTATTTAACCTTTATTTAACCAGGTAAGCACATTGAGAACAGTTTCTCATTTGAAACTGCGACTTGGCCAAGATAAAGCACCAAGGTGCAGAAGACAACAGTTAAACATGAACACACAACAAGAAGTACAGAATATTAAAAAACAAGAACACAGTGTGCAGATTTTCAGATTAAACAAATTAAGGGTTTGTACAGTTAGTGCAACAAATGTGAACATATGGAGGTAGATATTTTGTAAGTATAATGGTGTGACAATAAACTATATTTATGTAAAGCACTTTCAGCTGCATTCCTTGTATGAAAGGTGGTATATAAATAAAGGTTTATTATTATTATTATTATTATTATTATTATTATTATTATTACTATTCAGTCAATGTGACATAGGGTCTGGGAGAGAGAGGTAGATTTGTGGCAGTACAAAGTGGCAGTGCAAAATAAAACTAGAGTAGGTGGCATAATAATCAAGGCTATGGACAAGGGAGTGTGCAAAACATACATAGACAACTGTGCGTCAGGTGCAGAGTGTGATCGCTTGAAGATATATATATACACAGGGGCATCTAAAATAAAGATACTGTGTACATACGTATATACATAAATAATCATATATATATATATATATATAATATTGTTTATTTCAAAGCATGCTTGATTAAATAGTTTTTTCCAGACGTGAAATTTATCCCCTTTAAAATTGACATAAAATCGTCATTTTACATGACTTCTAGTCTAATTTTAACCTACCTATTTGACCCTATCATCGTTAGAACTACCATCAATGAGAGCCTGTAACTAGCCATACAAAAAACAAAGGACTTGATCCTGGTTGGCTGGTTTTAGTACTGCTCTCTGCTGTTTGTTAGACAGATTGATAGGAAGACTGAAGGTAAGTCTCTTCTCACAAAGAGTAGTAGTCTGTAACTACATGTGGGTAATTTGTAGCAGATGTCCAAAACACCAATGGTACTAACAACCTGAAATGGGCTGTGTAAATGACCAGTGGTACTAAATGGGCTGTGTAAATGACCAATGGTACCAACAACTGAAATGGGCTGTGTAAATGACCAATGGTACTAACAACTGAAATGGGCTGTGTAAATCACCAATGGTACTAACAACTGAAATGGGCTGTGTAAATGACCAATGGTACTAACAACTGAAATGGGCTGTGTAAATCACCAATGGTACTAACAACTGAAATGGGCTGTGTAAATCACCAATGGTACTAACAACTGAAATGGGCTGTGTAAATGACCAATGGTACTAACAACTGAAATGGGCTGTGTAAATCACCAATGGTACTAACTTCTGAAATGGGCTGTGTAAATCCACCCTGTGTTCTCACCTTGCCCCTCATGCAAGATAGGATCCCATCAACAAAGGTCGACTTGATCTTATGCACCTGGGGATAAAGGATACATGCTGTTGGTCACACTGGCTGTAGTTCTGCTGTGAGCAGACATGAGTCGGGGTTCTCACAGACCTGTCTGTACTCCAGAATGATCCTGGGTAGGGGGTGCAAGTCCTGGAGCTGCAGCAACTACACACAGAGAACAGGGCAGTACTAGTGTGTGTGTGTGTGTGTGTGTGTGTGTGTGTGTGTGTGTGTGTGTGTGTGTGTGTCTCACCGTGGCCTCTGATGTGGAGTGCTTTTGTTTGTTCAGTGTCTTGGGGAGATTCTTGTTCTCACAGCGGTGCTGCAGACGCAGCTTCTCAAACAAAACCTGTGGTGACCTGAATTAGGATATACATATACACCTGTACACGCACGCACACATGCACACACACACACACACACACACACACACACACACACACACACACACACACACA
>JACXGM010022345.1:0-16772 GCA_016801145.1 Umbra pygmaea | reverse complement strand
CAGCAAGCCCCAAAATGATATATCATGATATACAGTATAATGTTGAGCTCTCAGCTTCTTGTTTGACTACCCATAGTGGGGGTTTTGGCCCCCCTCCCTTCCGGTTCTCACTCCAACAGTCGTCAAGAGTGTGGAGCCTGGTAGTTCTTAGACAGCTGCTATAATCAGTCCTGTGGAACATCTAAAAATCCACTACACACAAAGTGTCGGTCTGGATTTGAACTCGCGAACACTGGCATGCCAGTCGTGGATTTAGACGCCCGTCCACCATCCCCGACCTCCACCCTAGCAAAAACTACGCTATTTACATGCTACGTCATGATTTTCATATGTTCATGTTTTACGTTATTCAAGTGTTCAATTTAGTTCCCTACAAATGTAATTGACCCTCTCATACGTTCATATTTCACATATTTTGGTTTTACAAAATAGTTCCCTCAGAACGTATTTAATGGGATTTAGGGCTGGTTTGTTAGACTGAGGTGGCAAGAAGTGATGCAGTGAGCCATCTGAAACCCACTTCATACATGTATACATTTGCATGTTGTTTGCATTTCCATATATACCTGAGACCACCTTGAAGTGTGGGGTCACAACCAGGGATCAGCCATTACTGATGGTGACACTGGATAACTAGGGTTAAAAGCCTTGCTCAATGGCTGAATAAAGCATTTTTCATAGTCATCTATGGGATTTGCTGCCCATCATGAAATAGGCACAACCCTGTAGACACAAAACCAATAAGCACCAAACAGCATCAAAATCAAGCTAATAAAAATAAGCAAAGTGGTGGTTTGTCTTAATAATATTGAATGTTTGCATTCATTAACAGACCCCCCTCGATGTGTGAATGTTTGTGTTTCATAGGACAACAGGATGATGTATTAAATTAAACTAAAAATTGGTATGTGCCATCTGTCACGTCCAGCCCTATGTGGGCTGTTAGGAAGAGTAAGACATGGACTGATTATCATGTAGTGTTTTGTTAGTTTGGTCTCATGTGTTTATATGTATGTCTTTGTTCTTATTCAATGCATTGCATAGTGGTTTGATTTTCCCAGTGTTCTGTGTAAATGTTTTAGTTGCTGTTCTGTGTGTTTCATGGTTTAGAGATCTGCCCTGTGTGTTTGAGTAGCTGCCCTGTGTGTTTCGATTTCTACCCTATGTGTTTTGTTTTGTTTTATGTTCCCGCCCCTCACTCCTATGTTTTGTCACATGTTTTCTGTCACCCAAAAGCTCCCTGTCTAAGTTAATTCCGAGCCCAGGTGTTTTCTATTGTTCCTCGTTTGATGTTGTACATAGCTTGTGTATTTTGTTCAGTCCCTTGTCAGTTATTATCCCTGTTACGTGTTCATAGTGTCGTTCTCTTGTGAATAGTCTGTTTAGCCCCTCGAGTCCTTCTGAATAAATACTGTTTCCTTATTGCATATCCTTCGTGCCTGTCTCTCTCTCCACCACTACGATGGAACTACGTGACAGCCATCATGTGCGCTGTTCTACTTATCACTCGACATGCCTCCTAGAAGTTCCAGTAGGCTTACTGCATGAACTTTCTGCACAAATATTGTTACTTTCTCATTATTATTATAATCAACTAACTTTCAATTGAGTCTAATGCCTTAGGCTAAATGCACTTACAGTACCTATACCTATAATTTGTTCAGTGGTAAATAAAAGCATTGGCAAGTTTGGCTGTCTCAATGTTAAACACTTGATAAATTTAACAGTTTTTATATTGTTGGTATATATTTGAGGACCTCACTTGTTTATAAAGAATGTATAATTTGCTATTTATTCTTCATAGAAAGTTTTTCTTTAGGAATATGTTCAGCAAATGTTTTTTTGAGGAAGTTTTAAAAGGCATCTTTAGAAATATAAACTTTTTCCCTACAGTTTCATTAGAAATATCCCTATTTAATCTTTTTTTGTGTACATCATTACATCATAACAGACACTCATTCTACATGTGAAAAAGGATTTCAGTTGCTGGGGAACTGGTATTATTAACACACAGTCAGGATTCTTTCTAACACCATCAAAACATGACTTACAGGAAGTGATGCAATTGTACTGAAGACATGGTTCTAGAAATAAAAACATCCAGTGCACAGACACTGACAGAAAAAAGAGTGAGCAGACAATGGGTGGTGTCTTTCAGTCCTTTGTGAAACACTTTATCATCCTGTTATCCCTCAGTGAAGTTTATTACTTAAATATTATCTCTTATGTTTGCTAATATTGGTGTACTGGAGTTGTAATTTGTCTAATAAGCATAAAACTTATAGAACACCATATAGGACAATGTAAAGCAAATCCACCACCCTATTGCTCATTATCTACTCCAACTATTGAAAACAGAGTAATCCAAGCAAACAACTTGAGAGTCATGGCACAATAAACAAGGTAGCATCATAACAGTTTACATGTAAGAAAGTATTTAATGAACAAAGCATTTAAACGTGAATCAAAGAGGTAGGCTGAGAACTAAGCTTGACATAAAGTTCAAAATCTAAATTTAACATTGAATTAGGGAGAGCTAGGAAGTGAGAGTGAATGAGAGAGGAAGAGAGATATAGAGAGGGAAGGAAAGAGGGAAGTTACCACATTACTGGAACCAGCAAGGAAAGACGCTATTAGTCGGGGCATGAATGAAGTAAAATAAATCACTATTTTATACCACTAACAAGTCTCAAAATAGCACCACACTTCCACAGTAGCATAATGAGGGTCCCTACATGCAAACCGAACCATTGAGAACTTTGTAAGTGTACAGACAGTTTATTAAAAATATAGTTTATTAAGATAGTACCATTCATTCATACAGGTAGGCGCCATCTTGGGAAAACAGTCTCGACCAGTATAATATATATCCAATAATGATAATAAACCTCTGATGTTGTTGGTCCATCTTGTGTCTGATGGCTCCATTTCTCAATATCCTCAATACTCTCACAAATTTCCCAGCCAAACATTCAAAATGTTTGTTTTTGATGCCTCGTTTTATACCCAATACATCTGTGTGTCTTGATATGTGTATCGTTCGATATATCATGACAAAGTTTTTCAACCACAAGTGTTTTTGAAACTCGTCGCGATACGTTGATCCGATGCAGTGAGTGTCGAAAACATCGAAACAGTTTCGAAACTTGAGTGTTGAGCAGTCCATCACTAGTCTGAACTCCTATTTCTTCTCTACAACGTGATCTCCATAAGCACCTGAAAAAGTAAATAGTCACATTTAGATCTATTTAATTTCTCAAGTTTTGTCTCCACATTCAGATAAATTTCACTTTTTGTCTCTGTACGTGGCTTTTATCTTTGTAGGAATGAGTCACCAAAACACATAATTGATAAAATTAACAATGCTTCATCATGCAAGCAGCTACAGAAAATTCAAGAATTCTATGAAGTTATTATAGTATCCATAAGGTATGAAGGGTCACTGATTGTTTTGATGATTATGAATATGACGTGCACCAATATGCTATGGCCTTCGCAGTCACCAGATCTCAAACCAATTCAAAACCTATGGGAGATATCTGACTGACACCTAAGAAAATACTCTCCACCAACATCCTCAATACATCAAATAATTCCTTAATGATGAGTTTCATGTTTCAACACAGAGTTTAAGACCCAATCAGTGTGTTGCGGTTTGATATTGAAAAATGACCTGTATGCTTTCTTGTGTTAATAGTTCTAGACCGAGACATCTCTCACTGCGTCCTAAACAAAGAGGTACACTAGAGATTCCTTTTTAGGGTGTGTGCGGTCTGTGTGGAGTGTCTTGGGGTCATGTCGGTGGTTCTGGTTGATTATGTGGCGTCGCTATGGCTTCACGGATGGCTGCAAAATTATGTCAAAGGCAGATGTGTCAAACACAGACTATAGACCTTAATGTGGCCAACTGCCAAGAAAAGTTGTCCTTTAAAAAATACATTAAATTGCTACATAAATACCAGTGTGCAGTGCTCAAATTCAAAGCGTTTGTACACATGATGTTTCCATTGAGCACTGAGGAAAATTTATATATTTCTTACTTTGTTTACTTTTAGATTTTACCCCGTTTTTCTCAATTTGTCATGTCCAATTCCCCTTCAAGCCTCGGAATGTCTGTAAACCCTCTCAGGTGTTAAGTGGCCTTAAGTAGGTACTCTGGATCTGCATGTTTCTTCAAAGCAGTTTCATGCACTTCTCATCCATGTCATAATCTAAAACAAACCAATAGTTCATCAAAGTGTGCTCATTGAACAGTATAAATGTTATCTGGCACCAAACTAATAATAATCGGTCACACTCACAAGAATTATGCGTATAGCATTTAGATATAAACTTCCAGGATCCAGGGGATTTGCAAGGGTAGAAAAATACCTAATGTCACGATAGGTGTTGGGTGTGTAGAGTAGAGGAACGGAGACCAGAGCAGGGAGGAGCGTTCTTGATGTTTAATGAATGTAGAGAGAGTTGAGAAGGACTGCACAGTACTGAATACATATTAGGAACAGAATCATGCCTCATCTGTCGTTCTCACCTCTCCCTTGGTCATGTCTCAACCCTGCACCAGTCAATTCTCACCCCTACTCCTCAGTCCTCAACCCTCCCCTGGTCAGGTATCACCCCTCCTTCTCAATACTCACCCCTCCCTTGGTCAAGTATCAACCCTGAACAACTTAAACAAACTCCCTCCTGAAATGTCAGCCATCGCTTGGTCATGTATCACCCCTCCTCAAGTCAAGTATCACCCATACTTCTCACCCCTCCACAACTCAGGTATCACCCCTCCTCAAGTCAAGTATCACCCCTCCTCAAGTCAAGGGTCACCCCTCCTCAAGTCAGATGTCACCCCTCCTCAAGTCAGGTGTCACCCCTCCTCAAGTCAGGTATCACCCCTCCTCAAGTCAAGTATCACCCCTCCTCAAATCAGGAAATATTAAAGATAGCTTGTAATTATTATTTATCATCAAGGTTATTACTATAACTGAATTGGCACTTCCTTTAGTAGGTTAATATACCGAGGTGAAATCAGTTTTATATACGAGATTTAACAGACATTCATATTCGTACCTCCGTTCAGACTCCCCTTCATATTTAGGGACCGGGGTAGAAGAGTAGACAGCCTGAATGCTGAAAAACATAAAAACCTAGAAGGCATTTGAATACACATATTTCCACAATATCTTTGTCAAAAATGAACATAGAAAACTTGTGACTAAGTTGTCCAACCTTTGGTTTGGTGATAAAGTGCATTATTGATTATCCAATAGCCAATAAATCAATGAAACACCAATTTTTCAGTGTTTCCTCAATATCTTTGTCAAAAAAGACAACTGAATCTTCAAACTTGTTGCACATTCTTCTACTACCATGTGACCAAGTTGTCCAACCTTTGGTTTGGTGATAAAGATCATTATTGATTATCCAATAGCCAATAGATCAATGAAAACACACATTTTCATTGTTTCCTCAATATCTTTGTCAAAAATACCCACAGAAAATTCAAACTTGTTGCACATTCTTTTACTACCATGTAAGCAAGTTGTCCAACCTTTGGTTTGGTGATAAAGTTAATTATTGATTAACCAATAGCCAATAGATCCATAAAGCACCATTTTTTCAATGTTTCCTCAATATCGTTGTCAAAAAAAGCAACAGGAACTTCAAACTTGTTGCACATTCTTCAACTACCATGTGACCAAGTTGTCCAACCTTTCGTTTGGTGATAAAGATCATTATTGATTATCCAATAGCCAATAGATCAATGAAAACACCAATTTTTTAATATTTCCTCAATATCTCTGTCAAAAATACCCACAGAAAATTCAAACTTGTTGCACATTCTTCTACTACCATGTAAGCAAGTTGTCCAACCTTTGGTTTAACCTCAACACTGATTATCTATTTAGATTGCTTCTTTGCTAAGACTGTGAATTTTTTTAGCTAGCCTGCTAGAGCACTATGGCATACTCACTGTAAAGTTAGTGTGCAGAAACTACTAGCTAGCAAAGGTACTGTGGTGATGTTAGCTTATACAGTGAACCCTCGCTATATCGCGGTTCACCTTTCACGGTCTCGCTGCTTCGCGGATTTGCTTCGTGCATTGTGTTCTGCATTCTGATTGGCTAAACAGTCTCTCCGCTTCTTCTCTACCTGTGTGTCAATAACGTTGCGGTTTATACACGTACGTAAAACAGCTTGCCAGATTTAAGTTTGTAAATTTTCTTGCAATTACAAGTTTCTCTAAAACCCATAATGTCGACAAAACGTTCTGCATTTTTTTTATAATCATTTTTCATTTTCTCCCGTTCTAATCCAATGACTCGGGTCGCGGTGGGGCTGTGCTGATCTCCGCAATTTGAAGCCTTCAGTTCGTATTGATGTTTAAAATTATTATTTTACAGTACAGTAGTTATTTGTAAAAAAAACGTTTATACAGTACTTTTATTTGTTAAACAAATGCTTGGGCCTGTAAAAAGGTTTTGTTCCTTGGTTTCAACGTATTATGGAGTATTGCATTGTATAATAATTGTAAAAAAATCGCGGGTTCTTTTTGGAACGTAACCCCCGCGAAAAACGAGGGTTCACTGTATTAAAGACGGGAATTTCATGCCAGAAAGACAAAAATTATATTCTAGGAATCTGTTAACATTTGCAAACAAGCAACAATCCTTGCTTTCCCATATCGGTATCGTAATTATGTTTGAAAAGCGAAAAATATGTGAATCTTTCTTTTCTTCTATTGCAAAGGTTAAGGGACTGACTTAAAAGTGCAATTTAAACTTTTGCTTGGTAATTAAAAACTCCATAGCTCTGGACTAATATGATTTTTATCAATGATTCCAACTGGTATAAGTTTAGTGACCTCTGCCCTATGAACAACATCAGTTATCAGTTTTTCATTTATCATTTTGGGAACTTGTGAATAGATTTTTTAATGCAATATCACCGCAAAAATTGTCAATAGCTATGACCCCATACAATCTTTTTCGAAACAATCTTCTCACATATGTAAAGAGACTCCTCCTAAACTAACAACATAAATTATTTTTTTATTTTTGGACGTGGCTTCTTTTAAATCGTTTTTAATGCAATAGCAATAATGGTCAATAGCTCAGATTACATACAACCTTTCTCAAAATAATATTTTCACTTGTGTTACGGGACATCTCCTACCCCAGCAACATTGTTTAGTTTTGGGATTTTCTGATTTTGCTTTTTAAAAATAGATTTGAATGCATAAATTGTATCAATAAAGGTCAATAGCTCTGACTCCATACAACCTCAGGGCTCTCAAGTGTCACGCATTGAGCGTGACAGTCACTCATTTCACTCTTTTGTCACGCACTCCCGCCACACATTGTATTTCTCACGCCGAAATTTTTTTGTATAATATATTTAATATGCCGCTCCGCTAACCGGCAGGAATTAAGCGCGTCTCCCCTGGATTGTCGAGCCTGCCACTTATCAGCCAATCACAAAAAATAAATGGGCTACACAATAGCCAATCAGAAAATAGCACTATTGTATCTGGGTAAGATTTAATGCAACAACCAAAGAAAAAAATCATATCCTGTAAATGTTCACGTGATTTCCACTGTATGTTCTTAATACATCCATGGAAACGACTGGAGCTCCAAACATCAGTTTGAGCACAGAGAAAGTCATGATCTCCAAATTCACAACTTGTTTGATACAAACAATGCCAACTTGTTTGTATATGAACTCCCTTTACCTGATCAATTTGGTCTTAAGTAGGGACTTACTAAAACTTGTGATCTTAGAGTTACTCAGAGAAAGTATTTTTACTCAAGTAAATGTCCACCTCTGCTAGCATGTACAAGATGATCGCGCTTGATGTTCTAGAGCAGGGGTGGGCAAACTACGGCCCGCGGGCCAGATGCGGCCCACCGGGTCTGGCCCACTTTGATCTGGCCCACAGTCTACCGATGCTCTTGAGCGTCAAGTGCGATTGTATCGCGATTATCTCGCGAACCGTATATGCTAGCAACTAAAGCTTGGTACCATTGGAAAGACGAAGATCAGCCGAAAAGATTGAGTGTTGGCTCATCCATGTGGGTTTATCAGAGCCGACAGCTATCGCGCCTCGAAGTCGGTCATGTTTTTTTGACTTTTGCCTTTTTTACTAAACACATTACAGGCAGAAAGTAGGATGTGAAAATGACAAAATAGCAACTCTGAAATGATGTAGGACATCATCCTGCACAATACCAACATGGTACCAATATGGGTGGAAAGAGGGGGTTCCGCTGATAAAATATTGCCAATGCAAATAATGAGAAGTGGTTTGTCCATGCGAATTAATGACAAGTCGTAGATATCACGTCTCAAAGTTGGGTACTTTTCACTGACTATATTTTGGTAACCTAAAAACATTACAGTCAAACCAGGTTTTACAAAACAAAACATTTATTTTCTGTAGGATACGCACCTAAATGTGTAGGGGGACGGGGTTATTTTAATGAAATAACGTTTCCTATTTTTCATGCATCGCTATAAAATGCGGCCCTTCATTTGGTTTCAAAAGCTCAATGTGGCCCTAAAGCAAAAATAATTGCCCACCCCTGTTCTAGAGCGTCGGGGGTCTTTGAAGGTCGATCACGTGAATTTGGTTGTGGGAAGGCAAAATCGTGATCATGATAAAAAATGTATTAATTGTGCAGCCCTACTGTCTTGAACCAATTTCGAAGGCTATCAAAGATCGCAGCCTTGTTTTTAGTGTTTCCAAATTTTAATGCTGATGCCGAGAGGGTATTTTCGATGGTTGGTTTGAACAAAACCTCAACACAAAACAGCTTGTCTCTGGATGGGACATTGTCCCCAATCATGAGCCTGAAAATGGCTAGGCTTGAGCCGGACTGTTTCAAATGTGGAAATTCTTCTGCAAGTCTGAGCAAATATTAATGACAACAACCAAAACACTAATAATTATTATTAATAAAACACCCCCATTCCCGCGACCCATCTAACCCCCCCCCTTGACCACCTGACGGGGGGATGTCACTCTTGCCTGTCTTCAAAACTTGAGAGGCCTGCAACCTTTTTAAAAACAACCTTTTCACATGTGTTAAAGGACATCTACTACACCATCAACAGGAATTTCTGTTTAGATTTTTCTATTTGGCTTCTTTTATATCGGTTTTAATGCATAAATTATAGTAATATTAATCATTAGCTCTGACTCTATTTAATCTTTTTCAAAACAACCTTTTCACATGTGTGTAGGAACATCTCCTACACCATCAACATCAATTCGTTTTTTTATTTTTGGATGTGGCTTCATTTAAATTGATTAGAGGTATTGACACTTATTGCCAGTGGTTAAATTGGGCCGGAGCTCTCCGGGGCTCAGCTCCGGCACATAAGCCTGCTCAGATGTGCCTGCTTGCAGTCAGTTGCCTGCTGGAAATACGTCACATAAAATTTGATGAAAGTGATGCTTTTGAAAACATGATATTTCTGCCAATAAATTAAATCTTTTTTTAAATGGCATGTCTATTTTGCCTCGGCGGAGCGGAGATGAGAACAGTCGTGACACGGCCGTATTCTTGTTCAGCTGCCTAATCTCGTTGTCAGTCGACCATCGCGCACCACTCCCACATTGTACATCAAGGTAGGTTTTATGCTACGTTCAGACCGAACGCTAATTGAGCGTGAAATTTGCTTCTATCGTGAGTTGGATGCTTGAACAATTTGAATCCACTCGCTTGTCCAAAGCGAATAGGACGCGCAAATAATGCGAGTGTTTGAAGTCAAATAGACACACGCGCGTTCGAGGAAGAATTGAGGTGTTCGGAGAGGAGGGAGGCATCTGCTCAGCGGTGGCGCCAGGCATTTCCCCCCAATGAGACATAAGCAAATCACCATACTCTTAAAACTACGAATAAGGGAAAGCACATTTAATGTGTTAATATTGCTCTTACACATTATGTCAAATGCTCAGCATTGAAATAGTCCAAAGTCAAAGTACAAGGCTGGGTTAATCCGTTTTGGGAAGTTTTTAATTAAAACCTATATGACCAGGTAAAGGCAAGCATAAATAACCATTACCCATAAGGAATACATTTGACTCTTTGTTAAATGTAGCAAGGAGGAGATCTTCAGAGCACCTGGCCTGTAAGAAAAGCCAGACTAATACTGAGGTGTTTTCATACTAGCCATTATGGAAAGAATTTGTATGAAATGTCAAATCCAAATTACAAAGGTAAAACACAAATAAATCAAAATGTTGATTGTACAAATAACCAGTGTTTTCATCCTTTTTATACCTTAATAATAGGCAGGTTGTTATGAGGCAACCACTGGAGCCAGTAAACAAAACTGCATTCTTGGTTACCAAGCTGGCAGCTTTGAAGAGTGTTTGTTGAGTCCTTATTAGACTATGTGTGTGTTTTTTTGCCTTTGTGTGTGTGTGTGCTGTAGTAAACAGAAAGAATGGGAGAAGGACATTTGTGTGAGGTGAACCAGGTCACCACAGATCCAAATCTTCTCAGCTGTTGCTACTGTCATATGCTGCACTGTATCTTCATTTGGCAGATTATGTTTGGCACATTGTATGGGTCACTTCTTATATAATAACAAGGTAATAAAATGTGTAATCAAGTGATGACGGATTAACAGTAATGTACTGTAAATTCTAAATGCCCTAATACGTGTTGATACTACAGCAATGCCAAATATAGGCTCTTAACCTTGCAGGTTTGCACATATCATGTAAGACTTGATTTCTCTATTTCTTTGCACAAAACTCTCCAGAAAATGCCATTTAATGGTTTACTTTTCAAAAACATAAAAAACACCCCAGACCCACCTAGGGAACCCCAGCTCCCAGGCCAGCGATTCCTCTAGCTCCCAGGCCATCGATTCCTCTAGCTCCCAGGCCTGCGATCTAAAAACAAATTGATGTTAATGGTGTAGGATATGTATGTCACGTTTTACGGTACGGTAGGCAGGAGGCAGGAGCGTTTCTCAATGGTGAAATATTTATTTAACCAAATAAACAGGGATAAAGAACTTCCTTACAAGCAACCAACTTAATATCTTTGAAAACACAAAACATCTGAATTCATAGTGACTGTGTACACACCAAATGACAGAGGAAAATGACCAACAACAAGGGAACAAACAGAATGGATTATAAAGCACACTAATTACATAATTAAAACCAGCTGGGAAATATTAAACAAAATGAACTAAACACAGGAAAACCAACTAAGGACATACAAGGACACATTAGGGAGAGACCAGAAACCGGGACTGGAAGACAGACTAAGGCTATGTTTACATGGAAATGATCTGAAGAGAAAACGCAAAAGTGGTGTTGCGTTATCACTTTTTATTCCGCGTTTAGACAAGCATTTTGGAAGGGAAATTGGAATGCATATGGTGGCAAAAAAGTACAGTGGGGCAAAAAAGTATTTAGTCAGCCACCAATTGTGCAAGTTCTCCCACTTAAAAAGATTAGAGATGCCTGATTTTCATCATAGGTACACTTCAACAATGAGAGACAAAATGAGAAAAAAATCCTGAAAATCACATTGTAGGATTTTTTATGATTTTATTGGTAAATAATGGTGGAGAATAAGTATTTGGTCTCCTACAAATAAGCAAGATTTCTGGCTCTCACAGACCTGTAACTACTTCTTTAAGAGGCTTCTCTGTCCTCCACTGGTTACCAGTGTTGGTCACGTTGCTTTAAAAAGTAATTAGTTATAGTTACTAGTTACTTCTTACAAAGAGTAACTGAGTTAGTAACTGAGTTAGATCATTATAAAAGTAACTAATTACCAGGGAAAGTAACTATTGCGTTACTTAAAAAAGTCAAGTATGTCAAATAACTTGGAAGCCCCCAATATTAAATATGTTAAATGAATGAAATGGACACTAAATAGAATCAATTATTAATCTGAGTCTAACTTATAGGTTATAAAATCTTGTGGTGGTGGAGAAAAATCTTGTTTAAGTTGCTCTCCTTTTGTAGTGGAGCTCATGTTATCAGCTCCATACGATGTGAGGTGCTTCATTAGATTCTAATTACTTGCCACCAACATGGAGTGTCTTTCTTCCTGTGCATAAATTGCACGTTACATAAACATTCTTGCCTTTCAACTCAACAAGGGAAAAGTAGTGCTTATTATACTTACAGTTCGCGAAAGCTACCTTTGAACTCGTTGGACTTGCCATCGCTCTGAATTCTGGCAGTTGGTGTGTGTGCGACTCTTGTCTGTGTGTGTGTGAACTGAACAGTGAACACCCACCCCACTCTGCCTCTGTACACTAAGCCAATCATCATCAGTTGTGGTTGTCTATTACCCCCCTGACACACACACACACCAGAGAAAAAAACTTTCCAAGTCCTGCAGAGAGAAAGCAACAGATGAAAACAGCTTCAAAGTAACGCCACATTTTATTGTCATTAACGGTAATGGCGTTGTAACGGGAGAGACAGTAATTAGTTTGATTACTCGTTACTGAAAAAGTAACGCCGTTAGTAATGCTGTTTATTTATAACGCCGTTATTCCCATCACTGCTGGTTACCTCTATTAATGGCACCTGTTTGCAGTTGTTATCAATATAAAAGACACCTGTCCACAACCTCAAACAGTCGCACTCCAAACTCCACTATGGCCAAGACCAAAGAGCTGTCAAGGGACACTTCAGAAACAATATTGTAAACCTGCACCAGGCTGGGAAGACTGAATCTGTAATAGGTAAAAAGCTTAGTGTGAAGAAATCAACTGTAGGAGCAATTGTAAGAAAATGGAAGACATACAAGATAACTGATAATCTCCCTTGATCCGGGTCTCCATGCAAGATCTCACACAGTGGGGTCAAAATGATCACAAGAACGGTGAGCAAAAATCCCAGAACCACACGGGGGGACCTAGTGAATGATCTGCAGAGAGCTGAGACCAAAGTAACAAAGGCTACCATCAGTAACACACTAACCCGCCAGGGACTCAAGTCCTGCAGTGCCTGACGTGTCCAGTACATGTCCAGGTCCATCTGAGGTTTGCTATAGAGAATTTAGGTGATCCAGAAGAGGATTGGGAGAATGTCATATGGTCAGATGAAACTAAAATATAACTTTTTGTTAAAAATGTCATGTTTGGAGGAGAAATAATGCTGAGTTGAATCCAAAGAACACCATACCTACTCTGAAACATGGGGGTGGAAACATCATGCTTTGGGGCTGATTTTCAGTCACCAGATCTCAACCCCATAGAAAATCTTTGGGGGGAGTTGAAAGTCCATGTTGCCCAGCGACAGCCCCAAAACCTCACTGCTCTAGAGGACTGCACTTTTTCTTGCGTACCACCAGGTAGCTGGTACTCAATCACACAGACAGAGATAGCGTCAGTGTCAGAGAGATTGGTAATGATCACAAGTTTGCTTCTCCACGGAAAACCTTCTCCACAAGTTCGCTTAGTTCGAAAAAGCTGTCTGATGCTGGTCTGATGCATGCGCCTGCCGCTTGACAATGACAGAATTTTCACTGCTGAAAACCAAGAAACTAAAACGTTTCTCTAAAAATAAGTGTTTTTTGTAAGTCGTTTTGTTAGCCTGTACTTTAGTTTTTTTGGGATAAATATTTAATAAAACAAAATTCAATAACCCAGGATGTTGGATTTCATTCATCCATGTTGTACCCATGGGTCTGCTGAGCCAAAAACCATATAGCACTTCACTATAGGTCAAAGTATAACCTTTCTATGGGCCAAAATATCAACTTTGTGCCATGCGGACCTAAAACTTCTTAGACCTTGAAGGTTGATGTGAGCAGAACTGCTAGCATTAATGAGGAGTCTGCAGGTACCAACCTTAACGTTACCTTAGTACACAGGTGTCAAACTGGTTCCACAGAGGGCCTAGTGTATGCTGGTTTTTGGTCTTTCCCTTCAAAAAGAGCCCAATTATAACCTAGACTGCCAGGTGAGGGGAGATCCTAACCAATTAGTGACCTACTCAAATCAGCCCTGTACAAGGTAAAAGCAAAAACCTGCATACACTAGGCCCTCCATGGAACCGGTTTGACACCAGTGCCTTAGTCAATGACACCAATGTCAAATGTATGTAACGAAACACATGCATGGCCTGACTGTTGGTCAAGGGACATACACACACAAATGACTTGTTTAAATAAATACATTTAGCTACATTGTTATAAATAACAATAAATTGTTGTTGTACCAGCAATATCTCAAAGTTTTATTTTTCACTGTAAATCTCAAATGTCATAACCATTTGCCAATGCAAGAGAGTACCGGCACCTTTTTTTCCCCACTTAAGCACTGCGTAGCAGCAGGTAGTACTGGTAGCATAGCAGCAGGTAGCACTGGAAGCTTATTACTTCATGTGACACTTTTTCCAGGTGCATTGTCAGTCTACATTAAGGTCTCCAAAACCACAATGTTCCTATGTCTTTGTCAAACATTCAACCCACACCTTTTAGTGCATGGGTAGAAAAAAGCACTCTTCCTTCCCTCAATACACGTGTTTTGATGAGGATTATTTTGACAGCTGATGAGGATTATGCCATCTGAGAGAACTGAGCAGTACGTTGAACTAACGTTTGTGGAGCATCAGGACTCTGAGTGCAAGTAATAAGCCAGTATGATACTTTGACATTATTTGTATTAATTTTTTTTTATTTGTTTTTCACTCCTCCCACTTTGTGAAGTCCAATTCGAGCTCATGGCTGTGCCTCATGGCAGCAGCTCCTAGCAGTCTCCGGAGAGTCGAAAATGGGAATGCGTGTTCTCCTAAGTATATCTTGCATTGGTGTTCTTCTTCTAACCGTGCAAGCATGCTTAACCAGGAAGTTCATACCAGCACGCACATGTTTGGAAGAGAACACATTCAGATTGTCCTGACCTACCAAAAGGAGTTGCTAGTGCGATGAGGCAAGGTACATTTTACGACACCTACATCATCAACCCTGGACGGTGTTGAATCCATTTTCAATGGCCTGTACAAGGTCCCAGGCATTGTTGGACTAATGGCTCAAATAAGGAATGCTTGTGTTTGTTTATCTGTTGCCAAATGTTTGGCAATTGTAGGCAGAATGATTGACCCTGAACAGACTCACGAGACCCATCATCTTGTTTTTACACTTCAGACGATGGATTTGAATGAAAAGTGAAATTACTTATATATGTAGAGATATGTAAAATCAGTAGCACTTTATCTTACTTTACCTTATAATCACACTCTACCTAATATAAATGTTTCTATCTATGGAGTTGTTAGCAGTTCCAGAGGCAAGACCCATCCCCGGAGGAAGAAGCTCAGGCAGAGATCCAATGACTGTGGCAAGTACGTGTTACTAGGCTGCCCTCATCTGGTGGTGGAATTACTGACACCGACCAACATGCAGAGAGAGAAGAGGGAGAGAAGAGGCAGAGAGCAATAAAGAGAGATTAAAAGAGAGTGAGTTTAGCATCAAATTTAGCCTACTCTTTGTTTGACTCTTCCTTTGCAGGTGCCATCACCCACACAGCTAGGTGAATTCTCCTGTATCCATAGTAATCATGCTTCCCGACTTTTGCCTATAACCTCTTTTTTTATAGAAAGAATCAATGTTACAAGAAATGGAATGAGTTACAAAAAACCTTAAACTTGATGTCTTGGTTTCTATTGGAAAATTTAAAGCGATTTTAAATTAACTTATTATTGTTGAGTGCAATTGTTTTGTGTAACCATGTTCTATATATATATATATATATATATATATATATATATATATATATATATATATATATATATATATATATATATATATATATATATATATATATATATATATATATATATATATATATATATATTGTTTTTTTCTATATGGCTGTATGTTTTTGGGATTTTGTGAACAGGACTCAGCTGTAAAAGAGACCTTGGTCTCAGACTGATTTCCTGTATAAATAAAGGTAAAAAAATAATAATAATAATAAACAAAAAAATGTCTCAATCCATCACTTGAGGAAATTACCTGCAGGGTGCCTCCCAGAATGCACTAATCCCCAAATTCCATTTGACTTAATCCCAGATTTATAACAACCTTCATTTCCTGATACTAGATATCAGTCTCTGCTTTGGGAATACACTGAGTTTGTTTTGTGGATAATATTCTGTTATGATAGGATATACAGTAAGGTTGTTACGACTCCTCTTGGACAACAGATGAGGATTAATGCATGAAACTATTTATATACTGAGGCTCTGTCTGATTGCTGGGACTCTGGCACCATCTTCTGGACATTCTATTCATGTCTCCATGTATTTCATTCTGAATGTTAGGCAGGGAATAACACATTGGTTTGGTATTATTTAATTATCCGAACACAGATTTTTATTTGATTCTATTCTAGTATTCTATATAGTCAGTGCCATTTTTATATGTAAAAGATTGGTGGGGCTACATACCAGTAAAACTACAATACTCTTTCTTGATACTGATGTGCTTTTTATACGTCAACAAACAGAATGGCTCCACAAATCACAGTTAAATACAGAGCGGCTTGCTTTTACCAGGTGTACACATACAGTGTGTGTGTGTGTGTGTGTGTGTGTGTTTGTGTGTGTCTGCGCCCTGTGACTTGTAAACATTAATTGTTTTCATTGTTTTTGGAGCGCTTTGGTTATTTAAATTTTTGTTAAGAAAATTTCAATCACTCGTATTACTGCAATACGTTACTGCGCCCGTATCACTGCCTGTTGGTATTGGAATCAGTGTTGTTGTGAGTGAAATATTGAAAAA
>JACXGM010022344.1:0-16772 GCA_016801145.1 Umbra pygmaea | reverse complement strand
TATTTTTTGCAATCGCGAAAAGAGCTTGTGGAGCTTTGGAAATCTCTTCTGCTGTATGTTCTTATTCTTTTGTATCTCGCAACAAATGTTGATAATCTCCCATCCTTAATTTGAATAATGCGCCGCAACGCAGCAAAATAAATGCTTATTTCAACAACAGGTAAAATGAGATGTCAATCAGCATCAAACCTCCAGTAGCTAATTAAATTTTGGGGTGGCACCCGGGGTGGCCAATCAGATGTCAGGGGTGTCCAGTGCCCCCCCGGACACCCCTCTGCCTCCGCTACTGCGTTTAAGACCTTAATGCCCAAATCACACCGAATCCGCTAGTTGCGTTGCATATGCATAGTTTTGATGCAAAGCCCTTTGCCTCATTTACGCATTGTCTAGTGTTTCACAGCGCATGTAAAAATCGAAAACAATATGCTTGGAAGAGGAATTCGAAAGACATTGAATTAGCAGGTCAGTAACTATAAGTGTTGGCTATACCAAATTTGTCCCCGTTTTGAAAAGCTAGCAAGTGTTAGCGAGACACAACATCCGGTTTGATTAACGCATTGGTTTTAGCGCACGAGTAGGAAAAATCCAATGCATGCAACACCCCGAACGCACTGCAGCCGCAATCCAAAGCATTCCGCTATGCGTCTTTGCATCACTGGCGGACTCCTTCATTGGAAATGACTGGACTTCCGTTGTTACGCATATGCAATGACGGATTCTGTGTGATTTGGGCATAAGTGTGGCAGAGGTGCAGCCATGGCCAGCTCGGAAACCTGACTGTATAGCAGAGAGTGTGCTGTTGGATTCTAAATGTTTGACAATCTGATTGTTAACCTGGCTTTCAAAGACTTTAGAGAGACAGGGCAGGATGGATATGGGTCTGTAACAGTTAGGGTCAAGGGTGTCCCCCCCTTTGAAAAGAGGGATGATTGCAGCTGTTTTCCAGTCTTTGGGGATCTCTGAGGATACAAGAGAGAGGTTAAACAGGCTAGTAATGGGAGCTGCAATGATTGCTGCAGAGAGCTTTAGGAATGACGGGTCGAGGTTATCTAGCCCAGCAGATTCAACCCGGACTGGGAAAGAGTTAAGCCCTGCAAAACCATACTAATTCATTTTGTGGACCCCAAAACAGTAATGGGGTTGGGCACATTGTCCTGAGATAAAATATTTACAAGACTCCACGACTTAGTTCTCCATCCAATCCAAGCATTTTGACCTAGAAATTATTCTTATTTGCAGCTAGGATCTGGGAGCATTTAGGGTTAACTGTGTTGCTTATTACGAACTGAAGAGCATAGCGTTAACTTTGGAATTTAGGATTGAATCAGGAAATAATCAGATTGAAATCTGAAATGGGTTAAAAATAGGATTTTAGTCACTTCAAAATGCAAGTGTGAACCAAGCTTTAGAGAGTGGAGTGCTGAGGGGCGGAGACAGGTATTGAACACTGATCGTCAACAGGGAGGTGTCAGTGCAGCCTGGAGTGGTATTAATGGGACATCACCCTGCAGCTGTTCATCATCCATAAGTGCAAAACCAAATCAAAGTTAAAAATATTACAGCTTTTCAATCATAAGGTGATTTGGAGTAGAGACATTTTATATTACTTGTTTATAGTTGCTATTCTATACAATCCATGCTATCGTTTCCATTTGGATCACTGAAAGTACGTAACTCAGCTTCCAGATGAGTGTTACAAGTAATCGAGTGGCTGGCAAGGCCTACTGGCAGGATGTTCAGATTGGAATCATCATCAGCCGGCTCCTGACCTCTTTAGGATTTCCCCAGATGGCCTAGGTGGGAAATCAGGTACGAGTGCATGACTAAGCCTGTTGACTCATGTGGGTCCGTTGGAAGGGCAGAGGCAGAGTGGAAAAAGCAGAATGGTGCAGTTACGCATGAGGAACCGTGCAGCATTACTCAATTCTCCCTAATCTGTACGAGATGTGTCAGTAGACACAAAGGGGAAGAATAAAAATGTGACATCAGTATCTGTCCAATCTTGTCTGTGTTTTGCTGTATTTTATTGCCATGCTTCGATGATGAATTAGTAGAATTTAATTTAAGTGACTGGTGTTTGTGGTTCTTAAGAAAACAAATAGCTTTTTACAGGCTGAGGCCAATTTGGCATGATGTCATCTAAATAGTTTGTGCACATTTGGTGTATCAGGTTTTTGTTCACCAGACTTTGGATGGAGACCAGGATATTGTCAGAACAAAGAAAAACCTGACTAGACATCAAAACAGATCTAGACAGTTTTCTTTGCAGAGTGGAAAACTACTTATCAAGGCAAAGTTACATTTACTGGCTGTTTAATTGCTGACATCTACCTTTTCCTAGACTTCTTTCAGTCTCATTTATCATGCAGATGAATAATAAGATATGTCATGTTATTGTTAATGCATGAACAGTGAGCAATGCAGGGAGAACCTACATTACAGGTGAATTAAGGTGAATTAATTAAGGTGAATTCATTCATACATATCACTTCAATACAAAACAAAAAGGACAATAAAAGTATAGGTTACTGTGTATCTACTATACAGAACATGAGTGTGTAGCACAAAAATTGGAGAATTTAGGCTTACTCTAAATGTTGTACAGTACATGTTTAATTTTTCAAATAATTACTAAAACCAAAGACTTTACTGTAGCAACTTTGTGATGTTGATTTTAATTTGTTTGCATTGACCTATAGTCTGACTATTCAGCCAAGTGCATTGATTGATGCCCAACCAGCATTTACCTTCTCAAACTAAAAAGAAATAGCATACATCACTCCCAGAGTTGCATACACCAGGGCTCACCATCTGGCCTACAGTTTGTTTTGGTTTTCAAGACTGTATAACATGTGATGCACAGTACTGTACAAAAGGCTCAGGCACCTTAGATTGTTTTAATATCGTCATAATTATTTATTTAAATTGCAGAAGAGAGGCAGCTAACATTGTTCTCCTTTCTGGAAAGCCCTGAGGTCCCAAAGTGTTGACAACCATTTTATAAAGTTATAAACGGTGATATAAATATAGTGACATAAACAATAATATTTTGATAGTTAAACAATCAGCAGACAGCTGCATCCATACCAAAACATTTCCATCAACTGACAATGGTTGGCTCAATATAGAGAACGTAAGACTGTAACTAAGGATGGTCAGACAGTTGGAAGTCTAACAGGAAATTACAAAAGGAAGTAATTAATCTTTCATCCTACAGTGGCTTATATGCAAATAGTAATTGCATATGACAGCATAGATTTCATTCTCAAACTTTCACCATCATATCAATGCTGACACAGATCTAAATGGACAGAAACTGTTTCCAGGAGAAACTGGTAATATAAAGTACGGTCCAAAATATAGACCTTAGTGGTAATACACAAATGGCTTTCGTTTCAATGTTACAAACGTTTTTATTAAATGCTTAACCGAAAGCAATTTCTTTCTTGTCGACATTTGTCTGTTGCATTATTGGTAAGGTTTCCTGTTGTAACAAGCATTACCAGATTGAGTATTTTAGGGATTATAAAACCCAGAAGTGGCTATGCTGTTGAATGTCTCTTTGACAAGCCTCTTAAACGAACCAGCTGAACAGACAACACGGTTTTATTGTTCAAATTCTGCTCTGGCCAAACAAGTTCTTTGAAGTCACTTAATTTAAAGGGTCAATACCATTATTTATTTTTTCTCTGTGTGATTTTTCCAAATTTTTCTCCCCACCCAAATCCCTCTAATCCTGCCTTGTCGGCAGCGCTGCAACTCCCTGGACAGATCTGTGCGACGGCGATTGTACACTGTGAATCCAACACGGAAGTCTTTGGTCGGATCATACACGGGATGATTACGTTCACCGACTATACTTGAACCCACAGGCGCCCAATCTGAATACCAGGAGTCGCTGGATAATCTTATTTATCTAACCCACATCTCGGGCAGCTTTATGCCAAATTCCGCCGCCTCGGGCAGGAGGCCCGGGGAAAGTCAGAATACCCAGTCAAGCTCGAACCCGTGACTATCATGACATACACTCACCTAAAGGATTATTAGGAATGCACATCCAGGGCACGAAGCTCCCGTTCCACCACATCCCAAAGATGCTCTATTGGGTTGAGATCTGGTGACTGTGGGGGCCATTTTAGTAGAGTGAACTCATTTTAATGTTCAAGAAACCAATTTGAAATTATTCGAGTTTGTGACATGGTGCATTATCCTGCTGGAAGTAGCCATCAAAGGATGGGTACATGGGGGCCATAAAGGGATGGACATGGTCAGAAACAAAGCTCAGGTAGGCCGTGGCATTTATCAATGCCCAATTGGCACTAAGGGGCCTAAAGTGTGCCAAGAGAACATCCCTTAAACCATTAGGCCACCACCACCAGCCAGCACAGTGGTAACAAGGCATGATGGATCCATGTTCTCATTCTGTTGACTCCAAATTGTGACTCTACCATCTGAATGTCTCAACTGAAATTGAGAATCATCAGACCAGGCAACATTTTTCCAGTCTTCAACTGTCCAATTTTGGTGTGCTCTTGCAAATTGTAGCCTCTTTTTCCTATTTGTAGTGGAGATGAGTGGTACCCGGTGGGGTCTTCTGCTGTTGTAGCCCATCCGCCTCAAAGCTGTGCGTGTTGTGGCTTCACAAATGCTTTGTTGCATACCTCGGTTGTAACGAGTGGTTATTTCAGTCAAAGTTGCCCTTCTATCAGCTTGAAGCAGTCGGCCCATTCTCCTCTGACCTCTAGCATCAACAAGGCATTTTTGCCCACAGGACTGCCGCCGCATACTGGATGTTTTTCCCTTTTCACACCATTCTTTGTAAACCCTAGAAATGGTTGTGCGTGAAAATCCCAGTAACTGAGCAGATTGTGAAATACTCAGACTGGCCCGTCTGGCACCAACAACCACGGCACGCTCAAAATTGCTTAAATCACCTTTCTTTCCCATTCTTACATTCAGTTTGGAGTTCAGGAGATTGTCTTGACCAGGACCACACTCCTAAATGCATTGAAGCAACTGCCATGTGATTGGTTGAGTAGATCAATGCATTAAGGAGAAATTGAACGGGTGTTCCTAATAATCCTTTAGGTGAGTGGTGACTGTCGTGCAATGCAGCGACTTAGCCAACTACACCACTTGGACCACCGATTTGGGAATGTGTTAGTAGCTAGATCACCGTAGCTTCAATGCCTGCTTGTTGTTGCACCCTCCTAAGCGCATTTATTTGACACAGTTGCTCTCGTTTGGTAGCTACTCAGTCAACAATGTACAGTAAGTTGGAGGGCCTTGACATTTGCAAGGAGATAAGGATATATCTTTAATGTATAGGCATTTATGTTGTATTTATTTTACAATAACAGGTCATGGCTAAACCAGAGCTGCCCAGTACTGCTTCAGATTTTGCACTAGTTAAGCTTCTATTACAATCAACACTTAACACAGATGATCCACCTCTCCTAGAGGGAAGGTGTGAGACCTAATAAGTCTCACTTTGTATTTTAGGTAACAAATGGGTTTTTAAAGTAGCTGTTGTCCAGATCATGTTGACTGACCATATTCATTGCTTACTAATTGCCTTGGGTTTTATCTTCTACCTTTACTACAGTAAGTGCTCAAAATCAATTATGCCAACAGTGATATCTTCATTCACACAGGTGGCATTACATTGATAGGAGATCATTGTCAAAACATGATTAATTACAGATGAGCTAAAAGACATCATTAGGACACTAAAATAATGACGGCTGAAAGAGTGTCTGTGCCGTTTGCATTGGAATAATTAATTGCAACATTGGTAATAACTTGGTAATATCTTGGATACGTTATATTACATTATATATACAGCATATACAGTCCTGGTCAAAAGTTTGAAGAATGGCACAAATATTTTCACAGAGTCGGCAAATTGCATATACTCCAGAATGTCATGAAAATCTCAGTCTTTTTCAAGAACGTCAAGGAGAGAGGTTTAATTGTTGTGAAGAAGGCATCAAGGCACTCAAGAAAGTCAAGCAAGCGCCAGGTCCATCTCTTACGGGATCAGGGTACCACCAGTGCAGAGCTTGCTCAGGAATGGCAGCAGGCAGGTGTGAGTGCATCTGCATGCACAGTGGGATGAAGACTTTTGGAGGAAGGCCTGGTGTCAAGAAGGGCAGCGAAGAAGCCACTTCTTTCCATGAAGAACATCAGAGACAGACTGATATTCTGCCCAAGGTACAGGGAAATTCCTTGTCCGGAGAAGACAAGGTGAGCGCTACCATCAGTCCTGTGTGATGTTAACAGTAAAGCATCCTGAGACCATTCAAGTGTGGGGTTGCTTCTCAGTCAAGGAAGTGGGCTCACTCACAACTTTGCCTAAGAACACAGCCATGAATATAGAATGGTACAAACACATCCTCATGAGAGCAACTTCTCCCAACCATCCAAGAACAGTTTGGTGATGACCAATGCCTTTTCCAGCAATGATGGCGCAACTTGCCATAAGGCAAAAGTGATGACTAAGTGGCTTGGAGAACAAAGAAATTAATTTTTTTTATGTCCATGGCCAGGAAACTCCCCAGACCTTAATCCTAATGAGAACTTGTGGTTGATCCTCAAGAGGCAGGTAGACAAACAAAACCCCACAACTTCTGACAAACTCCAAGCATTGATCATGCAACAATGGGCTGCCAACAGTGAGATGAATTGTGGCCCAGAAGTTAGTTGACAGCATGCCAGGGTGGATTACAGAGGTCTTGAAAAAGAAGGATCAACACTGCAAATATTGACTCTTTGCATAAACTTAATGTAAATTTCAATAAAAGTCTATAACACTTGCTTGTAATTATACTTCAGTATACTATATCATTATATTATTTGCTCAGAATGTTTGACCACGACTGACTGACTAACTGACTGAGACTTACTATGTATGTATGTATGTATGTATGTATGTATGTATGTATGTATGTATGTATGTATGTATGTATGTATGTATGTATGTATGTATGTATGTATGTATGTATGTATGTATGTATGTATGTATGTAATATATGTATGTAAGTTATGTATGTATGTATGTATGTATGTATGTATGTATGTATGTACGTATGTATGTATGTATGTATGTATGTATGTATGTATGTATGTATGTATGTATGTATGTATGTATGTATGTATGTATGTATGTATGTATGTATGTATGTATGCTCGCCCAATTTGTCAGTTTTTTATTTGTTAAAAAAGTTTGAAATATCCAATAAATTTCGTTCCACTTCATGATTGTGTCCCACTTGTTGTTGCTTCTTCACAAAAAATTACAGTTTCACATTTTTATGTTTAAAGACTGAAATGTGGCAAAAGGTCGAAAAGTTCAAGGGGGCCGAATACTTTCGCAAGGCACTATGTATGTATGTATGTATGTATGTATGTATGTATGTATGTATGTATGTATGTATGTATGTATGTATGTATGTATGTATGTATGTATGTATGTATGTATGTATGTATGTATGTAATGTATGTATGTAATGTATGTATGTAATATATGTAAGTAATATATGTAAGTAATGTATGTATGTAATGTATGTATGTAATGTATGTATGTAATGTATGTATGTATGTAATGTATGGAAGTAATGTATGTATGTATGTATGTATGTATGTATGTATGTATGTATGTATGTATGTATGTATGTATGTATGTATGTATGTATGTAATGTATGTATGTAATGTATGTAAGTAATGTATGTAAGTAATATATGTATGTAATGTATGTATGTAATGTATGTATGTAATGTATGTAATGTACGTATAAAATGT
This sequence comes from Umbra pygmaea, assembly GCA_016801145.1. Taxonomy (NCBI): domain Eukaryota; kingdom Metazoa; phylum Chordata; class Actinopteri; order Esociformes; family Umbridae; genus Umbra; species Umbra pygmaea. The sequence goes on along the minus strand of JACXGM010022344.1, from coordinate 8,971 downwards.
ATGTATGTAATGTATGTATGTAATGTATGTATGTAATGTATGTATGTAATGTATGTAAGTAATGTATGTATGTAATGTATTAATGTAATGTATGTAAGTATTAAGTAATGTATGTATGTGATGTATGTATGTAATGTATGTATGTAATGTATGTCTGTAATGTATGTAATGTATGTAACGTATTAAGTAATGTATGTATGTAATGTATGTATGTCATGTATGTATGTAATGTATGTACATAATGTATATATTTAATGTATTTATGTAATGTATGTATGTAATGTATGTATGTCACGTATGTATGTAATGTATGTACGTAATGTATGTATCAATGGCGGTTGCTGGTCTTTCAAATAGGGGAAGCAAATTTTCGGCCTACATCATAAAAAATGTCATTTATTTATATGTAAATTCTGCCCTACGTTCCTTTTCAAAATGGAAATGAAACTGATTCTGAACGAACTCGTCTTCGAGATGAACGTGTTCTAACGCATTTTTTATAAATAAAATGTTAACACAATAGTACATATTTAACCATTAATTTGTTGACATTTTAGGGGAAGCCGAGCTTCCCTTGCAGTCTTTAAGAAATCGTAGCTGGTATTTATGTATGTATGTATATTGTGAGCCACCTGGTATTTATGTATGTATGTATATTGTGAGCCACCTGGTATTTATGTATGTATGTATATTGTGAGCCACCTTGGTGAATTAAGGTAAGAATGTCAATCAAAACCAAGCACAAGTGACCCCAAAATGTTTAACGGTTATTGTACACTCACCGGCCACTTCATTAGGTACACCTTGCTCGTACCCCCTTTTGCCTTCAGAACGGCCTTAATTCATTGTGGCATAGATTCAACAAGGTGCTGGAAACCTTTGGGATTTGGGTCATACATTATTGCATCACGTAGTTCCTGCAGATTTATGAGCTGCACATCCATGAGGTTAAGCTAAACTGACTTTTTTACCTTTTGTAAACGTACAGTACGAGGCATATTTTTTCCTGCCACCAGAGACGTCGCATGTGGACATGTGTTTCGTTTACGATTTTGCATGGTTTTGTACGTATTGCCATGAGCACCGCCTGAATACTCAGGTAGTGAGTGACTACTAAACAGTGCTCAGTTGTTAATAAGGGGCACAAAGTGTGCCAAGAAAATATCCCCCACACCATTACACCACACCCACCAGCCTGAACTGTTCTTACAAGACAGTTTATGCCAAATTCTGACCCTAAAATCGGAATGTCCCAGCAGAATTCGAGACTCATCAGACCAGGCAAAGGTTTTACAATCTTCTATTCTCCAATTTTGGTGGACTTGTGCAAATTGTAGTATCAGTTTCTTGTTCTTAGCTGACAGGAGTGGCACCCAGTGTGGTCTTCTGTTGCTACAGCCCATCTGCGTCAAGGTTTAATGTGTTGTGCATTCAGAGTTGCTCTTCTGCATAACTTGGTTGTTACGAGTGGTTACTTGAGTTATTATTGCCTGTCTATTAGCTAAAACCATTCTGGCCATTCTCCTCTGAACTCTTCCATCAACAAGGCATTTTTGCCCAGAGAACTGCCACTCACTGGATATTTAATTGTTTTGTGGTCTTTCTTTATAAAGCTAAGTGATATTTGTGTGGGAAAATCCCAGATGATCAGTACATTTTGAAATTCTCAAACCAGACCGTCTGGCACCAACAACCATGCCACGTTCAAAGTTAGTTAAATCACTTTTCTTCCCCATTCTGATGCTTTGATTGAACTTCAGCAGGTCATACAGAGAATATTTTAGCAATAGGATTATTTTCCATAATGATTTTGTCACGGCTCCAAGGATGAGGAGGCAGGCGCGTCTTCTCTGAACATATATTTATTGTTTATTTAAGGAAGAACTGGACAGGAACAAAGAACCACACAGGACTCACAAACACTCAGAACTAAATACCATACTAACGAGGGAAGGAGGTGCAGGTGTGGACTAAACAACAAAACACCCTGTAGTGACACAGAACAAGGACAGAGTCTACAGACATTGTGACAGATTTGTGGCAACCCAGATGGATAGGTAGATTAAAGCCTGCAGTATACTAGCTGTTCTCCAACTGGCGCGCGCCAAAGTGATGTGAAAATGATGTAGATTTTGCTGGCGCACGGGGATTTCGATCGCGCGAGCCAAGGGCGCGCACCACTGTTTATTTTCAGCAGCGCGACAAAGCAGAAACAGGAAGCATGGACGAGTTTGAGTGCACAGTAAACGATTCATAATAACACAGTTAATGGTTCATAATAAAACTGTAAATTGGTTCATAATAGCATAGTTAGGATAATCTTAGCCACTGTAGACAATAATGTCAATGCTGCTGCCAGTTCTGCCATATAGAATTTTCTGTTATTGTCTTGAAGGAAATGTTTGTAAAATAATAGAAAAAATACTGGCAGCAATTTACCAGTGCTTTTGACTGTTTTTTCACTGCTATTTTTGCAACCACCTATGGTACTACCCGACCGGTACCAGGATGGTAATAAAAAAGTATGATGTAAATAAAGGGGATAGCTATGTAAACATATGTTTAATAATTAAATACAGACCATAAATAGCAATATGAACTGTATACGAACTGGTAGTTACATGAAATACATATGAAATAAAAGATAAACAACATTGGAAAAGAGAAAAATAATTGTGAATTGCATTGTAATGATACAACAACTTCTATAAAAAATGAATTTATCAATTGAGTTTTGCTGAAATAATAGTTATGTCAGGAAGATAATGATATACCTAAATTAATGCTGTACAACTAATGGCTAATTGCCACATTTTACATGTTTTTTGCTGTCTTAATACTCTATGGTTTAAATGAACCAATGGGTAAATAACATGATCTTACCCAATATTGCCATTTCAGTTACAATGTTTTTTCCCACAACTTTCTTAGCAGTTTCCTTTTAATTTCTGCAGCAATAAAATAACTATTGATCTGCAGTTACCATGCTGTTACCCAGTTGTTTTGTCTGTGTATCCTGGTTGATTCCTGGTTGATTCCTGGTTGATTCCTGGTTGATTCCTGGTTGATTCCTGTTAATTACCTAGTTCTTTCTTTCTTACAAAATAAAGTGCTACCCAAGCTAGTATGTGAGAAACCTCCTGTCTGATCTTCTCCGTACTCCAACAAGCCTGCTCACACTCCCACAGCAACCAGCTGGAACTAGTTAGGATATAGAGGAGCTGTCAGGGGATGGAGATGTGGAGACAAAGAAGTCTTCTCTAATTTACTCAGAATCCATTTACAGAAAAATGGGGTAATACAAGGGGGGACAGTATTCTTTTTTTTCTTCAATGGATCTTGTCCAATTTCCCACTAACCCTGCCTTGTCTGCACTCAAAGTGTCTCTGGAGAGTGACGTAACATGCAATGTAGATAATCCAAGTTATCTATCCCAAATCCCAGGCAGTGATCAATTTGTGCTGCCTCGTGCTGGGTGTCCAGGAAAAGTCCAGAGGACAGTATTCTGACTTGCTGATGCTAAATTAAATGATTAACTAATGGATTCTCAATTAATTAATACAAGTATTGGATGTATTTGTATCTGTCAATAGGATATATGGATGTTTCCTCTCATACCTTTTCCTGATAGTGAGGACTCCTAAACAGAATAAACCGCTATCTGTCAAGATCAAATTGCAGATTAAATAACACCAGCACATGTCAGGATCTGACAGGGGGAGTTCCTTTATTGGTTTTGCTCCACCGATTAACAACATTAGCTGCCTCTAGCCTTTTAACTCCGCCCCTCCAGACACACCAAGATACACACCCACACACCATCCTTCATACAGCACCATTCAAAGCCAAGCCCAGCGTCTGCTGCTTTGCTTTCCCATTCCCTGGCCGTCTCCCTTCCAGTATGCACAGACGTCTGCTCTCTCTCTGGGTGACCGGGGCACTGCTGTTACCCTTGTGTTGGGGTGAGTACTCACTGACCTTTGACCTCTGTCCTGGCAGGAGCCCTGGCTAACCTCTGAGTAATCTATCAATGCTGGATCAGAAAGGGCAACACTTTCGCCAGTGCAAGGGTGTTTATACCAGAGTAAAAAGGAACGTTGGCCGTCATCTGAAGCCGGGGGCCTAAAGTTATGGTGGCTTAACCTTTGGATAGGGTAAGGGCTAGGGGATGGTTTTTTGGAAGAAAAATGTCCAGTGTATTTCTAAACCAATATCTAGTCTGCTGCAGAGCAGTTGTAAAAGGCTACAAGCATTGTTGCTGAAACACTACAGTGGGGCAACGAAGATTTCTCAGGCCCTAGTGGAGAGAATTGTCTGGAGAGAAAATAATTAAGGTGTTTTTCTCTTGTCGTCTTGACCTGGCTGTTTTGTTTGTACTGTAGATGAACTCTATTAATGTGGTCAATGCTGAGTGTAGACTTAAAACACTGTGAAATGCCCCCTCCCACACACATTCTTTGTTTGTTAGTTCTGGTGTTGTTTACATTGTTTTGGATGCAGTTTCTAGGGGTCTGTCAGATGCATACATTTGTTTTCAGTTGTTTGTGGAGCTTAAGATGACTAATTACTGGTTAATTTGATGAGTCATAGGAATACATCACTAAGCCGAGACGTTAACAAGGATATTAGATTCCTGCTTGTTTCCTGGCTATCTGTGAGATTTTATTGCTTGTCATGAAACAGCATTGCTGCATAGACAGACACCTTCATTTTCCCTTTATCCCAATGAAATCTGCAATATGGTCTTCGTAGAGAAACATACAGTACCCGGACAATGGTTTTAAAGAAATACAGTACTTAACAAGAACAATTGTCCTCCGAGTAATACAGAACTGTACAAGAAAAAAGGTTCCTTAAAGAAATACAATATTGTACATGAACAAGGGTAAAATGTCCACTGTTAAAAATGTATATGCTAGAAAATATCTACACTGTAAAATAAATCTGTGAATAAACTATAAAATGTACTGGTAATTTGCTGCCAGTACTTCTATTATTCTACTGACATTTCCTTCAAGACAATAACTGAAAATACTTTATAAACACAGTAGATGTCCATTAAACGTAATATCAGATCTGTGTGTTAATGGACATTAACTGTGTTCACAAAGTATTTTCTGTTATTATCTTGAAGAAAATGTCTGTAAAATAATAGAAAAAGTACTGGCAGCAAATTATCAGTCCTTTTTACTGATTTTTTACAGTGTATGTCTTAGAGAATTTAGTTTGTTCAGTTGTTTTCAGATGACATTTTTATTAAATGTTCAGTAACATGCTTTGCTGAGATCATCACTACTTTGTCATGCTGAGATGGAGAACATTTGATGGTGAACATCTGTCATTGTTTCTCCAAGTACCTCCTTACCTGTCCTGGGCTATGTCATTACTGGAGATTTCATCAAAGCAGCTCTGATAATTTATTATGATAAGTGGTTTGAAGCTAATGGTATGGGTTGGATAGAATAGTCGGGCTAATGTTACAATGTCCACGTAATGTGGGAGTGAACGGAGACAAATGTGAGGAGAGAACATGAAAATAAATGGTGTTAATTTCAGTTAATGTCATCTAGTTGTTACAACTGATGGAGATAATTGATAACGGATTATTGGAGAACAAAGAACAGATGATCAGTCATACGTATAATATGATAAGCAAGTAACCAACATGACACGATATACACAAACACAGGGGAGAATCCGTCATCAAACCTGCTCCGGTTAGGGGGATATCGTAATCTAATGCTTTACTTTGGTTGGATGCCACACTGGGGAGGGAGCAGTTGTGATGAGATCTCAACCCAACATGGACTAAAAGAGAGGTGAAATAAGTTCGGAAGGATGTCTTACATTTTTTGGTAACAGATCTTGAACCTGATAGCGATAGACACTGTAGCTTTTTGGAGAACAGACCCTTTTGTACGTCACCCGTTCTGACCAAAACAAGCTTTCTTTTAACAGAAGTAATTTGACCACTGACAGTAGGAAGGCAGTTGCACTTCCTGAATCATACTCTCATATTAATGGAGAAAGCTTCACAGACCAAGCAAAAAAAGTATCCTTAATTGTACTTGAAATATATTTTATTTGTCCTAAATATACTTCTAATATATTATTTTTGTATGTATATTTTGAAAGTATATTTCAAATATACTTAAATATATTGAATACATACTTTTAGTTAAACATAAGTATACTCGAAGTATATACTGGAGTATAATTTAAATATGCTTTTTTTTACTTGGGAGTGCTCTTTCAAATGTTACTTTATTCATTTTTTTTAAGCTGGTGTTGTTTGCCTGTTGACTTGTCGGCCTTATTCAGAGCCTTTAAAAATCCTGATTCATTCCTATGGTACAGCTGAAGCCTGATGGAACATGATTCCCTCTGCTTTGCCTAAGCACACTGGTGGTTTTAGGAGGCTATTGAAGACGCTTTGGTTGACTCTGTGATAGTGTAGCTAGACATAATTAGCTGAACAGATTTGATTTGTGTCATAAAATGTAAATGATCATAATTGTCAGCTAGCAACTTCCTATCAAAAAGAGTGTGAGTTTTTAATGTGTAATTGTCTTGTTTACCCAGTTCGCATAGTGGTTTGTTCTCTAGACAAACAAAGCAGGGAGATATGGTTGGTTTTATATTGTGCAGCACAATGGAACCATGTTTAAGTATTTTCCCAGAAAGCCAGTGGCTGGATTAAACTCATCAACAGCTTTTTGTAAATTTTTTATTAAACTTTATTTAACCAGTTATGCCAACAGATTTTCAATAGTGATCTGGCCGAGAAAATGCATATGACAGTGCAAACAAATCACAACTTCAAGTACAAACACAATTTCAAATACATACAGAAATAATCAGTGCAAAATTAGGTCAGATTCAATAGATGTCAATATATACACAATAAATACTGTAATACAATTGCAGTTTTCCATATAATAATACAAATTTCCAAAGAGAATGTTAACATGTTTATTAATAAGATGCTTCCCCTTTGTATTTAGGTGGAACTTTCTGGACTTTCCGTAGTTTTCTTTTCTTTTTACATGAAAATGATAGTAAGTTTAAGTGGTTTGTATTTTCACACAGGATCCTTCCTGCAATTGTGAAATGAGTGTAGGTCAGGAATCTCCTGTGACACAACATGTGGTTTTCACATTTCACATTAAAGCCATACAGTCCATCATATTCTCAGTTCTTCTGCATGTTTGTAAAGCCACTCTTCCTACATTCTTCTGTAGTTATTGTGAAATAATTTGATTTATTACCTTAATCACGTTACAATAAGATAATACCATTAACCACAGCATAGCAAATCAGTGTTTATAGAAAAATTCTAAATATTTGAAGGATTTTATTTGATGAGAAACAACTTGCTATGCTTGGACAAGCCATGGTTAACCCAACAGGTAAACTGATGCTCATTGTTTCACAACACTCGACATAGTTTCACAGAGCAGCGCATTGATCTGACATTTACTGTCCTTATGGATGATGTCCAGGCCCTTCTTGTATTGGCATTCTGCCAGCCCCTGCATCCTCCTGGGAGATACAACTCTCTTATATCTCAAGACACTTCCCATGTTCCCTTATCCAGTGTGTTTGCCCCATTACTCACTGTAGATTTCCTCCTGGGTAGGGAGGACAACATGAAATGCCTCAGTGGTTATTCCTCCCCTGAGGCAGACCAAACAAGCAAGATGGGTTTACCCATTCCCCCGTTAGCCACAGTCCACATGTTGGCATCTGATATGTTTGTAATTGGAGATGTTGATGACTACACTAATGTAAAATGCAGTTCAGTTAATGCGTAGTAGGATATGTGTGATAAAGATGCTTTGTTTGAAGGCTGCCCAGGGTGTTTAGTGACAGCGTGTTCCTTTCTTCCATTAATCCACAGCCAGCCAGGAGGAATACGAGTTCACGGAGGGTGACGATTTGGACAATGTTACTCCAACACCAGACTATGACTATGACGCCACGTTTGTATACGGATTCATATGTAAGCCAGCTAACCAGATATATCAGTCAGTTAAAATATTGTGTGGCATTGGTTTCTGATTCTTCTTACAAACATCCTTGATCTTTTATCTTTTCAGATACCTCGGAGGAACCTGATTATAGTGAATTTACTTTTCCTGGGGATAATAAAACAGAAATAGGAAATAAGGTACAGAATGTTGTAAACAGCATGGTGTAAAGGATCATCTAGAGTTAACACTTAGATATAGCTTGTGTGGCAGAGTAAATAAAAGCCACTTGTATTGGGTAATTTTTTTAGGCGCACCAAATCTGTGTAGCTCATTTCTGCATAGTAACACGACATGTCAACTTTTATGATGAAAAATGACTATACAACCTTGTGTATGCTTCGACAGTGCCCTCGCATACTTATCTACTGTAGATGCGTTAACACTGGACTAAAAGATGCATTTTATGATTTTTGGCCATTGTTTATAAAAGTGGCACTGTCGAGCCAAAACAGTACTCTGAATCTGTTATGAAGTTACAGACAGCGCCACCTTGTGGAGAGTATGAAGACCAGGGGCCTCATGTATAAACGTTGCGTACGCACGAAAAGCTTGCGTACGCTGGTTTCCAAGCACACGTTGTGATGTATAAAAAATTACTTGACGTGAGAATATGCGGTCCGTCACGGAAACTTTTGAGCAGGCGTGAGAATGTGCGGGCCGTACGCAAAGTCTTGTCTGGCTCTGTAACGTGACAAATTCTAACTGAAAAGTGCCATAACTCACCATACATTACAAAATGAAGTGTCCACTACAGTTACTGTAATACGTCTATGACGTTGACTATTCTAAACAAATAATTATATCCGCTAATAAAAGTTCGATCATTGATGTGGATGACTCACATCAAAATGCCAAAACCCAAAAGGGAAATGCTATTACCTCAATCTGCCACCACTCAATAACTTCTGTTAAAATTGAGGGTGTCAAACGAACGACAA
>JACXGM010022343.1:0-16772 GCA_016801145.1 Umbra pygmaea | reverse complement strand
TTAACTGGGAGTGGAGCCGTCCACACTGTTTTATCCATTGTAGGCACCGCTCACGTTGTGTTATCGGCTTTGGGAAGGGAAAGAACACAACTCCTCCAGACAATCTCTCGGGATATCTAATGTCCGATTTACAAATGCCGTTGGCGCACCGCTTTACCGTCCTGCTTGGAGTCAATTTTTGTCGGACCTGCTCACATTGAAACGGTTGCTATGATGCGTGATTGGACAATGGCAGTTTTAGGGGAGGGGCCGGCGATAGGTCAATTGAGATATTTGGTCATAACAAGCGGCGTTTTGCATGGCGGCAAAAGAACACAGTATTCCAAGACAAACACTTGCTACCCACAGTCAAATTTGGTGGAGGTTCCATCATGCTTTGGGGCTATGTGGCCAGTGCCGGTACTGGGAATCTTGTTAAAGTTAATGGTTGCATGGATTCCACTCAATATAAGCAGATAGTTGAGAATAATGTAGAGAAATCAGTCACAAAGTTGAAGTTATGCCAGGGTTGGAAATTTCAACAAGACAATGTTTTGGAATGGCCATCCCAGTCCCCAGACCTGAATATCTGATGGGTGAAAATCTGTGGGTTACTTTGAAGCGGGCTGTTCATGCTCAGCAACCATCAAACCTAACTGAACTGGAGATGTTTTGCAAGGAGAAATTATCCAAAATACCTTCATCCAGTATCTGGACACTCATTACAGGCTATAAGAATCTTCTAGATGCTGTTATTTCTGTTAAAGGAGGCTTAACTACATCTTGATGTGATATTTCTGTTGGGGTGCCCAAATTTATGCACCAGTCTAATTTCATTTTGATGCATATTGCATATTTTCTGTTCATCCAATAAACCTAATTTCACTACTGAAATCTTACTTTGTCTTTCAGTTATTTGATAGATTAAAATGAAATTGCTGATCCACACACCTAATTATTTATAAATGAAAATCATGGAAATTGCCAAGGGTGCCTAAACCTTTACATACGACTGTATATAGTAAACACATTGTCAAGAAACCAGTTTGGGGTGATATGAGCTTTGTGACATGGCATGTTATCCTGCTGGATGTAATAAGTAGAAGATGGGGTCATTGTGTTCACAACCGGATGGACATGGTTAGCAACAATACTCAGGAATGCTGTGGAATTTAAATGATGCTCAATTAGCCCAAAATGTGGCAAGAAAATATCCCCCACACCATTACAACTCCACCACTAGCCTGAATTGTTGGTAGGCATGAGGATCCCATGCTTTCATGTTGTTTACGCCAAAATTTGACCCTACAGATCAGATTTGAGAATGTCGCAGCAGATGTCGAGACTCACCTGACTGCGTAATATTTTTTACAATTTTCTACTGTCTAATTGGGATGGGCTTGTGCAAATTGTAGGCAGTTCCTGTTCATAGCGGATAGGAGTGGGTCCCGGTGTGGTCTTCTGCTACTGTAGCCCATCTGCTTCAATGTTCAATGTGTTGTGTGTTCAGAGATGCTCTTCTGCATACCTTGGTTGTAAAGAGTGCTTATTTCATTTACTGTTGGCTTTCTATCAGCTCCAAGTCGAACTAGTCTGGCCATTCTCCTCTGACATCTGCCATCAACAAGGCATTTTCACCCGGAGAACGGCCGCTCACTGGATATTTTCTCTTTTGGACCGTTCTCTGTAAACCCTAGATGGTTGTGCTGGAAAATCCCAGTAGATCAGCACTTTCTGAAATACTCCAACCAGCTGTCTGGCACCAACAATTGGCACCAACATCCATGCCAGGTTCAAACTCACTTAAATCACATTTCCTCCACATTCTGGTGCTTGAAATTCATCAGATCGTCTTAACCACATCTACATGCCTAAAAGCATTGACTTGCAGCCACTTGATTGGCTAGGGAGGCGAGGGAGTTGGGTATTTAGTGGGAGACAGAGAGGCAGGGCACAGACAGTCGGCTGAGGCGGGGCTTGAACCTACATTGGCAGGGGTCATGTGTGTTCTGGTGTCGGGAGCTTTACCAAACTCCGGCATGGACCTCAAGTATCTGTTCTTAATGCATCTGCAAATATTCACATAACAAAATAAAAAAAATCATCCAAGAAATATTTGCAACATTATCTAACACCATGCCAATGGTATGAATATGTCCAAGCCTAATATGTTGGCAGTTAGACAACAGTCTCCCAAGTATTTCATTTTCCATGCGTCTTTTCAGGACTGTCTCCATTAGCTTATTCCTGTATTGTTGAGTTATTTGGCAATACCAGCATTTTGATTGTTTGGCTAAACAGCATTTTTCTCTTGGAGTGTATAAAGTACTAAAAAAAGAAACCAGTTAATAAATCTCAAAACATGAATGGTGCCAAACGTATAGAAAGAAAACGGGACACATCTTGGTTTCCTGCATTTCTCAGGCTTGATGCAAATGCTGAAATAAGCGACGTGATTAGGGTAGTGGATGAAGACCCCTTCAGATAAAAAAAGATTCCTTTGGGCAGAAATGGAAAAATAAAGTGGGCCCTCCCTCGAAGCCCCCTGAATCAAATACACCACCCTGGAGGGATGTTAGGGCCATCATTGATTGCATTACTATTCCAGATGGACCCAAAACAAGTTCTAATATTTACATCACAACATTGATGGAATCATTTCAGTACCTTCCGGCAACAGTAGAGGCTTGTGTTCTGTTATGTTTTTAAAAGTCTTTGCTCTCCGAAATTGACATCTGGATACACGCTTTCATGACTTGCCGAAATGGAGACACGTTTGGCAGTATTTCAACATAGACCTAAAAAACAAAAAAATAGTAACAGACAAGCTCCGATGGCGTATTGATTAATAGAGGCGTAATGACATGTGACTAATAGATAAAGCTCGTAAACACGACATACACCCTATAATATGATTCTAAGCAATTTTCATCTGTGAAAGGGAAATGTTTTTGTGCCTTTTATTTGATATCCATGAAAATACAGAGAGCATGGTAACAGCTGTGTTCCAAGCTGTCCTCGTCCCAGCAATGAAAACCACACGTGATGAACAAGTAATTTCACAAAATAACATTTCATCACAAACAGGTGTAAGTTTAACAGTTAAGTGTTGTTGATTTCTGCACACTGGCTTGGGAAATAGGGTATTGGAAGAGAGTGGGCTGTCAATTTGAGAAGGTTGTTGATAGACAGGGCAGATGTATGGCTAATGACCTATTGGCACCAGCAGGGTGAACCTGTCATGAAACTAGACTAGGGGACTGAGAGTGTTTTTCTATTTCCACAGTTACACTGCTGATTGACATATTTACTTATTTATCTCCTACTGAAGCTAGGACCCCACTATAAATGATTACAGACACTCTTCAGCCATGGCATATGTTTTTGCAGTCCTTGCGAACGTCCCAGAGACACCGATTCACTCCTGTTTTGAACAGACAAAATTGACATGGTGGAATAAATAGTAACTAATCAGCAAATTCAAAACAGCATAGTTGGAGAGAAAGTTGTCATTTCCTGAAGGGATGACATACTGTAAACGCATAGACTGATAACAGTTCCTGCATATACGACAAATCTCTACATGCATTGCTGCTTTGAACTAAGTGTACATTTTCAGTGTTAGAGAAAAAAGTTTTGTCTACCATACCCCTCCCTCACTCACAATGTTTTGCAGTTTTACCTTAACAGAGATTTTTCAATCGATTTAGGGCAATTTTATCTTCATTTTTAAATTCCGTTATGATTTGTTATGTATTGGTATGTTTTATATTGCCGTGGGCTGACAGGGGCACCTTTCAGTCTTAGATTTTCTCTTGTTTTTTTTTTTAATACAATTTAAATACAAATAGGACTACTAAGATATTGATTGGCTGTAAATTAGCTTTAAGTGTTGGCAGCTTAACATGACTTTGCTGCTGTTCAGACAATAATATTGTATTGCCACAGGCTACTTCCAAGAACACAAACACTTGCATCTACACTTGTGCTCCAAAGTTTGCATACCCCTGGAGAATTGGTAATTGATGTACCATTTTTAAAGAAAACATGAGTGAGCAGGCAAAACTGTTTTATTTCTCATGGGAATCATATTCAACTGTAGGTCAACAAATGGCACAATCATAAAGAAAAACATGGCAACAAAAAAATTATGAAATGACCCCAGTTCAAAAATCTACATACCCTTAGTTTTCAATATATTTACCCCTTCAGCAGCAATGACAGCGTGCAGTCGTTTGTAATAGTTGTCTATTGCCTTTTTTCCACTGCAGGGCTGACCCGGGTCAGTCCGTGTCCATCACGGTATGTAGAGTGTACCCATCTACAAACTCCCTGCTGGGTAACGTGCCGTACCGGGCTTGCTCGAAGCGAAAACATTTATAGTACTCCTCCGAGATGAAGCGGGCTGGTGGGTGGGGTTACAAAAGGTGAAATTCAACAGCCAATGTTTGTTGGATCTTTATTTGAATTTACACATTTCCTTGAGGATCCTAAATAATTAAAATTCCCTTTTATGCACTTATACCATCATTACATAAAAATAGTAAAGTGTACACTGATTGCTACAATTCATGTTGAAATAAAATGATTACAATCTCAGGTCCCAACTTCATAAATATTGTGAATTTCAGGCATTGCTTTTGTGTGTAACTAAACACCACATAGTGTCGGGATAGATTATCTTAAAGGAATCACTTTTTACATTTTTTAAATATCAAGAAATAGGTTTATTTAGCTTTATATTTAGCTATTTATTTAGCAGTTCTGAAAGAGGAAGTAGCCTTCTCAACCAGCAATATTCTACACCTCTATTTGCTGCCTTAAAAACATCACCAGCCCTTTTCTTGTGATTTAAGCCAGACCTATTTACAAAACTCAACCATGGGAACACAACCCTGACAGACCATACCGCCATGCAGGGCCATGCCCCTCCTTGTCACGCTACAGATCTGGTCAGTCGAATACTGCCTTACGAGGCCCCAAATTCTTGCAGGTGGTGTAGCTGCCCATTCGTCTTGGCAAAATGCCTCCAGGTCATGCAAAGCATTTGGTCTTCTTGCATGAACCACGTTTGAGATTTCTCCACAGTGGCTTGATGATATTAAGACCAGGAGACTGTGATGGCTACTCCAGAACCTTCACCTTTTTCTGCTGTAACCACTGGAGGGCCAACATGGACTTGTGCTCATGGTCATTGTCATGCTGAAATGTCCAAGAGCATCCCATGCACAGCTTTCGTGCAGAAGAATGCAAATTGTCTGCCAGTATTGTCTGATAATATGCTGCATTCATCTTGCCATCAATTTCACAAGTTTCCCTGTGCCTTTTAGAGCTCACACACCCCCAAAACATCAGTGAGGCACCATCATGCTTCACAGTGGGGATGGTATTATTTTCCCCATAGGCCTTTTTGACCCCTTTCCAAACACATTGCATATGGTTGAGACCATAATGCTCTTTCTTGGTCTCCTCACTCCAAATAACAGTGTGCCAGAAGCTGTGAGTCAAAGTGTTGTTGGGCATATTGTAACCAGGCTTTTGTGGCACTGGCACAGTAAAGACTACTTTCTGGCAACAAGACCATGCATCTAGGGCTGGGCGATAACTCAATAATTATCGTTATCGAATTTAAAAAATAATATCGAGAAGAATATCCCAGATCGACATATTGCGATAACCGCTTGTTTTGTTCTGAAACAAAGAAACATCCAACAAATCAGGAGTATTTCGTATTGCTTGTAGTTCAGTTTTACCTTAAACAGAAATATAACAAGATCAATAAATATTTTTTATTATGTTTTGTTTTTATTTGTCTATACAGCAGAGTATACACTTTGATGTAATCAAGTCACAGCAGGTCCTTTATATATTTAAATAGATCGTCAGGCATATCGTATCGAAAAAATATCTTTTATATCGTGATGTAATTTTTGGCCATATCGCCCAGCCCTACATGCATCTCATTTTTGTTTAAGTATCATCATATTGTCCTCCTTCAAACAACCACATTGTCATTTCCAGAGCAGTCTGTATGTCTCCAGAGGTTACCTGTGGGTTTTTCTTTGTATTCCGATCAAGCTGAAATCTGCAATTGCTTACATGTTGATCAGCCAATTCAAATATAGAAAGTACCGTAAATGTTTCTACATATCCAGAAGAAGACATTGCAGGTAGAGAATGTGTAATATTTATTAGAAATGTCAATAGTTTACGTCTCCCTCCCTAATTAGCGAAAATTAAAGTGAATAAAATAGCCGCATGTTTGTGTTTGCATTTGCACTAAGGATTGCAGACGTTTTGTGTAAGTTCAGAATGTCTGTTTGAAGTGACTTTTTCCAAACAGGGATAATGACCTAATCATATAATATTTTGTTAAGGTATTTGATTGTTTTATTATAATCGGTACACAATTATAGCTGTACTATTACTGTAATCTATTGAACTAAATATAAATAGGCTACATCGTATTTCCTTTAAGTTATATTTCTTAACTGTTGCAAACTACTGACATTTTTCTTTCCTTCCTGTAGGTGTATTATTAATTCATGCAAAGCTACAGTATGCAGTGACTAGCCTAATAACTTACAGCCTTCGTTTGGTCCTGTAATTAAATGTGCACGTTTCCTTAAGGATTCTAATATATGCACCTATAATTTTTATATTAGGCTACATGAAAATAGCAATGAGAAAAGCGATTTGGTATTTCACCATTTGAACTTTACTGGAGAATTGCTATGAGGAAAATAGAGTTGTGATTCTACAATGTTTTTCAATAAATAGACACACGTGGCTGTCTTAGCTAATGATTATGCATTTTGGGCGGTGATTTTTGGTGCAACAAATCACCTCATATTGCAGGAAAGCATTATCTTTTTAAATCGTTTTTCTTTCATTTTTTCAATAGCAATAAATACAGTTGTACAGCTTTATAAGCTGGTCTCTGAAAGAGGAAGTAGACTGTTGTTATCATCAATATGAAATATATGCATAGTGCTGGAATACAGCTACATTTCCATTGAAACATTTAAGTGAATCAGATTTACCAGTTTGTTGGTGTTGTTGTTCCAGTCGTTACATGTTTGAGCAATACAAATGTTTCCTATCTATATAATGTGTTGTACAGTAGGCTACTATTCCCTCTCTGGCACTTTAGGAAAACAACTATAGCCATTATGGCTAATCTGTAAAGCTTTGCACAGCATAATGCTCTTAAATATGGAGGAAGTATCGGCTTGGAGTATCGGGCCTTTACTGCAAGTACAAGTATGAGTACTAGTATCGGTCCATTTCTATCTGCCAAGGCATGCAAACATATAAGCACAACTGTATCATAGGGAACAGGAGATTGAGAGGTGTTGGTTATAATTTCAGACCAAATAGTCACAGACTGATACTGATTCAGCAATTTGTACAGTATCGGTAACTGAAAGCTGTAAAAATGTGTTAAAATTTTCTTGAAAGGCTATTCTAATATGTGATGATTGAGCAAGAGAGGGCAGACCCATTCACGTGTTTGTAATCTTCCTCATAAAATACCTAATACTTGTTCTCTAGTTTTATGTAAATTGATAATTTCTGACACTGTTATAGCCTAGTGTGTAGTTAGGCGATAGCAAATAACATTTTCTGGCAAATTTCTGTGACTAAATAATAAACACTTTCATTTTGGAGAACATACTGTAATTACCAATCTGCCCAAAGCATCGTTGTATCAATTTGCAGTCCTCGCAGAGCCACCATGCCTAGCCAGAATGCTGTGTGCCGGGATGCGAACCCTGATGCGGTTCTGCTGTGCCACGTGGAGGCCCTTTTATTGATACATGTATAGAACGCATTTGTGTTATATCTTTGGAAGGTTATGTTTCATGGGACAAATGAGAAGCAATGCTGAAATAAGTGGGACATATTTGAACCCATACTGCTGGCATATGTTTGGCAGAGGCAGCACTGCACCAGGCAATGGGTTTTGTGATTTTAGGGCTGAGCCTACATGGCCTTAAAGGGGTGCCTGGTTTTCAAGAGCACTAAGACCAACTAAAATAGCCAATTATTATAATTATAATTGCTTCAAAAACATGAAAATCTACTGTTAAGAAAAACAAGCACTTGGTGATTAAGGGTTATGATTAAAGAGCTTGTTAGTGTTCCAGTGCCTAGTGCCTAAGAGGCTAGGATTTCATAATTGTCAGACACGACACACCTCTATTCTGTCTTTCGTATCATCAGTACAGCAGTATACAGGAAATACAAACTGGCATTTTGGGGCGGAGTGGGTATACCACAATTTTTTCAGTAATGCAACCTAGCATTGTAGAGCCATTTGTAGACCTAAATCTACAACATGAAATATGTTTACATTATTTGAGGTGCAGGTTTGACATTTTACATCGAATGTAGCTACAGTGATTTGTGTACCAATGAAAGGACGAGGATACTGCTAATTTTTTCATCACACAGTTAAACACAACAGTAAACATTTTGTCCACCAATTATGCTGTTCGTAGGGAAATGTGTTTAGATTGAGTTATACAGAGCGGTTTAGAAGTAAACTACAGTACATTCTTGTTTTGAATGAGTAGGGACATTTTCATAAAGTTATTAATTCATTAATTATAGCCCTGATTTGGCCAGGAACTCGCATCGTTTGGATGCAGAGACAGACATTTTGCCTGTAGAGCTAGAAGTTTTGCCTAAGAATACATAGTATGGCCAGAGAAATCACCTGTGAACAAACAGAGAGAGACCAATCCATTGTTTCCCCTCCGACTTCATCGTTGGAGGACAATTATCGTTGACCACAGCTAGCTTACTACAGTTGCTAAACTAGTAGCACCTAGCAATTAGCATTTCTGTTGTCCTGAAGCTATCTTGCTCCTGTTATTTGCTGTGATGCCTGTTGCTGTGGTTGGTGTGCAGTGTTGATCAAGTAACAACACCAAGGAACATTTTGATATACCACAGATTGACTTTGTAAGCAATCACTAAATTTAAGGGGAGCAGGTCTATATCTTCAAGTTGTTTGTTAACTAAACAAATAAAGCAGATAAAAAATAGAGTTAGCAACAGTGCAGGCAGAAAGTGAGTTTTGTCTTTTGTATTTGCGCTAAAGTACATTGGATTTGAAATGAAGCAATGAGTAAGAAGTTAAAGTACTGATTGCCAGCTTTACCTTTTAGGTTATTGTGAAAATAATGTTTTGCACTCACTAGTGCAAGTCGCTCTGGAAAAGGGCGTCTGCTATATTATGTCAATGTAAAAATATTTAAATGTCTGAAATTATTACGAAAATGAATTCTGACACCCCTCTATCATAAGATTTTTCTGCTGTCTCTGACTGTAGCCCTTAAGTGAATTTTCTAGATTTGTGTGACCGAATAAAGTGCAGGTCAAAGATTATCACTCTTACAAATCGTTTGCTATATTTTGGGTGCATGACAGTGAGCATTACTAATGCTTGCACACAAACACACTCACATTTCTCCAAATCAAACCAATTTTCTGGATACAGTCTTGATTGTAAACAAGCATTATAAGGGAGATAAAGCCATCACAGGACATCATTAACCAATATAAAACCAGCTGTTTTGATGTGCCCATAATACCCTTTGCACTTCCACTAAGCCCCGTTACAAGCTAGTGTATTAAAGCCGATTATTTAGCCAGTCTTTGGCAAGCAGATTCAAATGGAGGGAACAGAAGTCAGCTCTCTGTTGTATTATTTACTATAGGATTGGTGTGACTCCCAAGTGAATACTGTGCCCTTTATAGCCCACTACATTTGACCAGAGGCCAAGGTAGTGCACTATATAGAGAGGGCACCATTTCAGATCCAGCCTTGCAGTCTTGCCCTCAGGATCCCCTGCATGGCTGACACTTAATGAAATAATCCCTGCCATGGTATTTAACAGAACGTGATTACTCATAGCAAGCACCATGCTGAATGTTTTTTTTTATGCTCTGACTCTAGACAGATTTATGTATCCTTCTTGTTCTAAATGTTAAAAATGTCCTTCCCTCGTAGAGAGGTCAGAGCCTGCATTGTATAATTGCATGGACCTCTTTGATTATATTCAGCAACTTCATTGCTGAATTATATTCATTCAACTTCAGTTCAACTGTTTTCCAGTAGTTTTGAGCCTGGTGAGACCATCATACTTCTCAGCTCAGGGCCATGGTCCAAATGTACCAGTAACTGGTAACGTTCACGGTTAAGAGGCTCAGTGAGGGAGGAACGGCCTGTTACAGAAAACAAAGGTGCATCGGTCCCGTCATTCTTTCCCTCAGCTATTTGTGCTTTTCTCCTGGGTGACGTTGCTTGTTTTTGAAGACCGTGCGTTGTCAACAGGGAGAACAGACTGGAGAGGGATACAGAATGGGTGGAGGTGGAGACACGGGACAAGGGAATAGCAGGGAACTAATGAGTGCATGTGAGAGATGCTCCTGGTCGTCACAGGTGTTCGCGACTAGAGCTTCTGTTCAGGAGGTTTGACTGTTTTCTAGTCCAGCATAGTGTTGTTTTGTTTTTACATTGTGTCACTATTTTTCTGAAGATTCACCTGAGCAGTAGTGCTTGTCAAGAACGTTGTCTTCAAAGCATTGTGAATTTGTGCTAACGGAGGTTGTCAATTTCATTTGTATTATTCTTTTTTGCTGAAGCATATCCTGAGACAATGGTCTGTAAAAAACCTAGAAATGATATTTCATGCAGGTAATTCAATTTCCTAACCTCGCTAAAATGGTTTCCACATGCTGTGACACACACATTGAACAACAATAGAAACACACATTTTTGTCCCGTCTTTCAATTCCAGAAATGTTCCATATGCTCAAACATGTTGTTTACATTATTCACAATTTTGTTAAAAAAATGTACACATTTCAACTTTTTTCACAGATAATCCATCCACCTAACCAGTGTGGCACATGAACAAGCAGATTAAACCAAATAATCTTTGCACAGCGGCACTTTGCGCTGGAAACAGAAAAAGGCCACTTTAAAAATGGGCAGATTTGTAACAAAAAACTATGCCGGAGTTGTCTTAAGTACTCAGGGAGTTATCGATGGCTGCCCCATTCAGCATCTTCACCTGTTGGATTTTGTGACTCCAGACCCTGGGTGAATCCAGGTGTAACCTGGACGATGCAGATGGAAGACAGCAGAATAGATGATTTTTAATTATAAAGGTTTTTGCATCAGCAGTTGTCTTAAATTGCATATAAATATACCCAACATAAAAAAAGAGCAAACAACATTGATGCACAGTGGCTACTGTAGGAAAACCCCTAGTGGGGTAATTCTTCTATTCAGTGTTCTTCAGTTGTTTTCGAGAACTGTAAATAATGTCTAGATCCTTCATTTTAATGAAAATAATTGTCCCAGCTGAACGGATTAAACCAATAAACTTGCATTAGACTTGCATCTGGAGTTAACCCTCTCAATTCTAGTCTTTTTTCTTGAAGCAAGCTGCTATTATAAACTACACTCTACACAGTATACAGTAACATGACCTGGCTTGTCAAAGACTGCAGCACTGATAGCATCCCAGCTAGGGAAGTGTTTGCTAGCTATTTCCCTCACAGCAATGCTAAGTGTTGGGAAAGCAGCACTTGGCAGTCGGGTCAGAATGAAACAGAGTCATTTTCCCAGCCAACATTGAGCAGCTGTCTGCTTCTTATTCTGTGGCGTTTTTTATTCAGTTGATGGTTCAGCATCACAACTAAGTGCCTCTGTTTAGGTGGTCTATTCAAGAAAATACAGGTAACAAAACTGGCTTAAGGGGGCTGTAAACAGCTATTTATTTATTAGGAGAATTACAAAACGATAGAGATAGACATACTGACTGCTGCAACCAACCACATAAATGTAATCTACTGCAGATCAGAGCTGGCCAGCTTTGCTTGGTCGACCATGTGCTTAACAGTTAAATATGATTCAAAACCTTGTAGAGGTGCAATAACGCTTCTATGGATTTAATGTCTATGACACACTGCCACAAGCTATTCTAAATTTAGTGTGTTTGCTGCTCAAATTGCTACCTTCCTCACTGTGTAGGAGGGTGTGTTTAATTTCAAACTGTACTACATTTACTTTAACTCCTTTTTAGCTCACAAAGTCTGCATTTCACCACATTCTAGTTTAATTTATGAACGCTTTGCCATACCGGGCATTGTTTTGTAATTCTTTTGTAATTTCTTTGCCACTTTTCCAGTAGTTCAAAATTATTTTTGTAGTGTTTTGCAGGTATCTGTGTGAAACCATTTTAATAATTCACATCTCTTAATGTGTAGTACCTTTTATACATTTTTATGTAGAACTAAAAAGAATTTGATATACATTTCTGTCATTGTCATCTACACTAAATATAATTCTTTCTACACAAAAAGTCTTTTTCTACACAAAAATGTACATATTATTTGTAAGTTTCTTTACACTTTACATTTGAGCAATTTAGCAGATGTTGTTATCCAGATGAACTTACGGGATTGATAGGCACAGCATTATTTAGTCCCCTTAGGAATGATACTGGCAACTTTCCGATTACAAGTCTGACTCCCTGACCACGGAGCCAACTGACACTCTATATTGAAACATAATCGTGATAATTCTTGTTAATGTGACTGACTTGTAATGCAGCCATTTGCCATCAGAAGTCACATAATTAGTTAAATTGAGTTCACCTGTTTGAAATGATATTGTCATGTGACATCTGATTGAAAAGAGATTTGTTTTTGGAGGCCCCAGCATATAAGCGTGAACATAGCATGATGACTTACAAACTGTGTTAGGGCAAAACACTGAGAAAGATCTGGAAAAGCACTAGTCATGGTTGGGCAGCAAACGATATTCCAATCCTTGAACATTACCTGGTGCGCATCTAAATACATTTTTTTTTATATACCGTAATAATAATTTCAGTGAACCTATTATGCTAAACATACAGTCAAGTCTAAACATAAAATAAGTAAAGGGATATTCTAGGATAGCCCAAACTTTAATCCAATTAAGAATCTGTCGCAATATTTTAAATGTTTACCAATGGTCGTGTTAAAATAGTCAAAAACAAACAATAATATTTTTTAGCGAAAGTAGTTCTCAAGCAGGAATTTAGCTAGAACTGTCTGGTAATGGTCTGACTGGGAAGGAAAAGTACACCTAGTGGTTCATTAACCAGTCTGGAACATTCCACCAGAGGAGAGGGGCCTGAGGATATGTATTCCAATCTAAAAACGAGCTGTGAATATTTTGATTGCATTGAGCCCTGCATTATGCCATTACCTATGACATCTCTGGAACGTTTGTAGCAAACAAAATAAATAAAACGTTATTATAAAAAAATACATTTTCTTTGGCTGCCACTTCACTGTATATTTAACACAAAAGAGCCCCCCATGGAGTGTTGTAATTGTATATTTTAAATAATAAATGAATGTTTACTAAACCACTGTGTGTTATATAAATAACACAAATACTACCATTTATTTCCCTGAGTCTCTTTTGCCTCTTGAAATTCACAGTCACTTCATGTGGGTGTTAGGAACCAGATATTAATATATTTGTATAAAATCGGTCTGATGTTCCATCACACCTGCAGTTCTGGTTTCCACAGAGGAAGCTCATTAGCATGATTGTGTTATTTCAGAGCATGACACTTGCAACACCAGGAATGTGGGTTAGAATCCCAGAGCGGGGCCGTAACTGTCATTTTTTGCAATTGCACGCAAAACTAGGTGCACGCATGCAAATACATTTTAGGAGCACAACAAAATTACAGAAGTCTATGATTTATCTTCTAATTTAAAAATATAACAATTGTTTTCTGAAGGGCTCCTGAAATTTGCCTTGGTGTGTGTCGTCTGTGTGTGAGAGAGTATATTAATTTAAGACAATGTCTTTTTTAATTTGGGTGCCTGACACCAAAGCCGCTGGTATAGCACAAGATCCAAATCAAAGCTACATTTATGTAAAAAATGTAGTAAACCCCTCACAGATATATTTTGTACAGATTTAGACAAAAATTGATGATGATGATGAATTCAACTTATATAGCACTTTTCTTCCAAGGAACTTAAAGGGAATTACACAGTGAGGGGGAAAGCCCACCTCATCCACCACCAATGTGTAGCACCTACTTGGGTGATGCACGGCAGCCATTTTGCGCCAGAACGCTCACCACACATCAGCTATCAGGTGGAGAGGTGAGTAGTTATATATGCCAATTAGGAAGGAGGGGGAATATTAGGTGGCCATGATAGAAGTGAAAGGCCTGGTTGGGAATTTGTCCATGACACCGGGGTTAACACCCCTACTCTTACGATTAGTGCCATTTGATTTTAGACCAGATGGAAGAGTGCCCCCTACTGGCCCTCCAACACCACTTCCAGCAGCACTGGTCTCCCATCCAGAGACTTACCAGGCCCGACCCTGCTTATTTTTAGAAGCAAACCAGCAGGGCAATAGAGGGCTCTATGCTGCTGTTTTGCTTAATTTTAACCACATTCATTGATAGATAAATAAATGTAACCAATTTAACAAGTCACACCAAAACAACTGTAAAAGCATTTATGCAATTGAAATGAAAATAATGTGAAAATATCAACTGTATGTTGCTGTGTCCAATAGCTCTACATCAGTCTCACCCATGTACTGGGAGGGAGTTTTGCCTTAAACAGAACTGATTCAACTGTGTCATATTCGAAGGCTACCTTGCATCCACGACCTGCTTCAAAAACAGTAAATTTGTTTGTTCCTCCATTGCTTGAGATTTAACTGCGCCATTCCATACTCCTTAATGTCTTGTTTTTGAGCCATTCAGTGGTGATGTTGACTGTGTGCTTTGAGTCCTTGTCCCATTGCAAGACCTATATTCGATTCAGCTTCAGCTTTTGGAGGAATTGCCTCACAGTCTCCTCAAGAATAACTCTGGAACAATCTAGAATTTGTGGTGGACTCGATGATGGCAAGTTGACCAGTATGTTTCCCAGCGTTTGCACTTGCATTGCCTTGCTGACCAACGTTGGTGTAAATGATACTGTAGCTGTGTCCTGTGTTGCTGGTGGCTCATGCACAACTCTGACAAACATGTCTGGGTCCTGTTCGACTTGCTTTAAATACCTTGTGGTGATTTTCAACATTTTATAATCAAACAGAATTCAAAACTTGACATTCATCGTCGTGAGTGTCCCATCTCCCTGAGTGTTTCCTAGCTAGATTATGATTGAGCTGTTGCTAGGTGCATTATGGATATAATTTTTTTGCAATTACTTTGGTTTTTGAGTTAGAAATCGTCACTCATACGCATGTGTGAATGTTTTTATACATATACATTTTATTATTGTATTGCATATGTGAGTGAAATTGTTGCACTACATGCACCACCCATACAAATATATAATCTATGTACACATGCTCTAACTCAAATGGCCTTTAATCTAAAAGTGCCACACTGCAAACACAGCATTTGTTTACAAGACAAATTAAAATGACAACTGATTATAACCTATTGAAGCAGAACGAGTATGCATCCCACTCCCCAAACAACATGCTGCAAACCAGGACCTCATTTGAATGGAGTTGTGATTGGTGGTCACTGGTCACATGTCAGTCAGTTACCGTGCTTCGCAATGCAGCACCTCTGTCCTATACACTTACCCAAAGAGCACTCTGTGGCCACGTGTTGCTGTCCAAACTCTAAAGCTGAATTCACACCAGACACAGCAAAAAAATCAATCTTCCGCATCTACGAGATGGTGGGGAACATTGCATACAACTGTCCACCTCCAGCCATGCGACTGACAGGAGCGGTTTTCAGTTTAGTATTCATTGACAATACAAACACTATCTACTGAGCTGACAAAGCTGGTCTTGCAATCTCACACACCCATTGCTGAAAGATATTAGCTCTTTCTCTGAGGTAAATCAACTTCCGGTTCTGGCACCGTATGGCAAAGCACCGCACAAGTTGGATTATTTCAACTCTTGCAACACACCCGCCGCACCGCATCCACATTTTGCCGGTTCCGGTAGATTTGCCGCAGCGGTGCACATTGCTTTCTATTGAAATGAATGGACTTCTGCCACAATGCAACCAGTTTGCCGGATCTGGTGTGAATCCAGCTTAAGGATGACTTCCAAAAACTACACATCAATTATGACTTACCGTATATACTCGTGTATAAGTCGATCTCGTGTATAAGTCGAGGGCGGTTTTTTGACCAACAATTATGAAATATTCTATGACTCGTGGATAAGTCGATGGTAAAACTTGGGGCTATGAAATTGTGATTTTCATAATTTTTTCAGATTTTACCTAGCAGCAATTGCTGCACTGTATAAAGTACTAAACTATGTCTCGTTATACACAAGTATATACGGTAGTCTTAATAGTCACTCGACAACAAACAAGAGTCAACGGGCATGTGGCGGCGGTGTGCAGGGGGCAGGGTAGGTGTGGTAGGTGTGGCGGTGCGCATGAGTATGGTAAGTGTTGGGTAGGGGCCGTGGTGAGGTGTTGTAATTGTGGTGGGGGGCATAGTGCAGCGTTTGGTGGGTGTGTGGTTCAGCAGAAGGCGGTGGAGGCACAGCGGGTCAAAAAGGTAGAAGGGGTCACGTATGCGGAAGCGTTGCGGAGAGTGGGGGGAATGGGGGTTGGTGTGCAGGTGGAGCAGGAGAGGCGTGTAGGCCCGGTGGTGGAGGGTGGTGTGTGTGGTCGTAGTGTGGTGTTGTCGGAGAAGTGTCAGCATGAGTGTGTGGTGGGCAAGGATTCGTTGGTGGTGGGAAGAGTGGAGTTTTTGGC
>JACXGM010022342.1:0-16773 GCA_016801145.1 Umbra pygmaea | reverse complement strand
TACAATACATCATTAGAGAAAAATAGCATCCCCTGTTGTGAATGCATGGTTTGAACAAAGGCCACACAGCACAACGCCAAAATCCAAACGCGATTATAATACAGTAGACCACATCTAGTTTCTACACTTTGTGCACATACAACAACGTTGAAAATAATGTGAAAACATCACAGAAAAATACTTTTGTTAGTACTCACGTTTCCTAGAACGACATGCTAGCTATAATGTGTACACATGCCTGGTTGCAGTACATCTACTTCGAGTAGACAAAAAATAACATCCTGTGTTGAACGCATGATTCAATTAAAGGCAACACGGCACAACGCCAAAGGGTAAATGCATAATAACTAGTCTACATTCATAAACAACTATGTTAGAATAAGAAATAACTGATTTTACTCACCGATCTAAAAGTGGATCTTTCCCTTCCAAAAATATTTCTTCATCTGATGATCGAAGCTATACTCACTCCCAGAGTCAAGACAATCAAGCACTTCGGAGTCACTTTCTCTGAAAATATCCTCCAAAGCTTCTTGAACGTGGATATCTCTCTTCTTGGACAAACTTTTTTCACCTTTGGGAGGCATCTTGTAAAAGTTTGAAAACAGAAACTCTTGTCTTGCAAACTTTCTCTTGCGTAACGTATACTGCTGTGCAACCGCTGGGCGTAAAGCTAGTAACCAGGAAACAAGAAATAATTTTACGCGCGACTGCAGCTTATATTCTCTGTTGATCTGAAGGATCAATACTATTTGACTGAACAGCCCTGCTCATTGGCTTTAACAAGATTACATTCAGATGATTCGGTTATGATTTGCTTTCATTACTGTCACTCAAGTAAGTACTGTGACATCATTTATGTGCGTAATGACAGAGGTACTACACAGACAAAGAGATATCTATCTATATCTTCCGGTTGCGTAAAATGACAAATCAGATATTTTTTTACATCTACGTTACCTAAGGTATTCAAATCAGGAAGTATTGGGTGGCTCGGAAACGTTTTAGATGGTGTATTGTTCGGAAATAGATGGGTGAGTCTTCATACACAACGTGATTTGCGGTAAAGTTGCATGATGTTTCTGATTGTTTTCACATAACAAAATTGAGTATAACAACGAAAACAATGCTTCATTTTATTGCTGGGACCCTTTTGACAACGAATCCGAGAAAGATAGCTGACTGTAAGTACATTTCTCTTTGTCAGCCGTGGATGTATTGTCTCAGTCCCGGTTTTGTTTACATTGCACTCAAGTCACATAATAACATGGCTTTTTGTTCTTGTTATAGCTATTGTAAATCTGATATGTTTGATAAATTCGTGAAATTCTAAGCTTTCTGTACATATAAGCCATGTATATGCAGAGTTAAATCTGCACTTGTGAGCAATGATTCTATTCACCTTTTGGACCAACTCTCCCGTGGCCGGCAGCGTGAGTTCGAAGAGGTTAATTGTTATAAAGTCGCGATCTCGATTCACCCCTGTTCCCGATTTAATTTAAAATGAGGAATGATTCAAAAAAACGTTTTTTTGTATTTTTTTTGCACAGACATGTTCACAGAGTTCAGATAGAGCCTGTATCAACCCCTACTGACTAGGTAAAATAAGTTTTGTAATTTTAGAATGTTTCCCATTGTTGCAATTAAAGGTAAAATACTGTACACTTATTTTTGTTTTTCATAGATCACTGTTAAGTTATGAACTTATTTTACCTGGTCATTAGGGTCTTACTGAGGAACTTCCCAAAAGTTGTGAACTCAGCCCAACCCAGAAAATGGATCTATTGCACTAACTTGTGGCATCTCTGCCAAACACAGAGAAGGGAGAAAAAACAGCATATGACAGACATGGATTCTAACTTGATATAAGTGAAAATTGAAGCGGGTCAGTCACAAAGGGCAAAATTTGATGGGCAAAATTTTTTATACAAGAATAGAAATAGAAAAATTGAGGACAAGTGAATATCTTTGTTTACTGGCCCGACGTTAGTTCTTACTGGCCTTGGGTCAGCAGGCCATTAATAATGTTGAACCCTGCTTATGATCGTTTGGTGCCAGTATCCAATTTTGATCTACTGTTGGCTGATCTGATGATTAATTATAAATCCCCCTTATTCAACGCAATATAGTTAATTAACCCTTGTGCAGCAGTTTTTTAGTGTTACAATTAGATAGCAAATCACGTGGAAACTGCGTGCAGCCAGTCCTGTCCAAAGCTGCAGCATCAAGTCTGGAGGAAATAGTGATTGCAGAGAAGCCATGGTAAGTTTGACGCTAGCATGAAAGGGGATAAATTAAAATCAAGTCACATATAATCACTTGTTAGCGTCACATGGTTAATATTAGTCTAGAATAGTGGGTAGAGGTTCACTGCTTTCGTTCCCGACAGAACTGTTCCCATATTTTTATCAACCAAAACTTTTATCCATTATGTTTTCCTCGAGGCATTCGGGGAAATCTACCTATTTAAAAGAAACTGCTGCTCAAGGGTTAACTAGCTATATTGCGTTGCATATGATGAATAAGGGGGATTTATAATTAATCATTATAACTAACGCGTGAGTGTTTTTAGATTAACTTGCTAATTTATTAAAGGCTTTTTTACTTATCGTAGTTGAGTGTCGTGGATCTTTTTCAAAAGTAACAACTTCTTTTTTGATTCTTGTTACGACTACTTAATGTCTTGAAAACTTATGTATTTTTTCACTTCATAGAAAATACATTAAGGAATAAAATCAAAGCTCACAAATGTAATATTAAAGTTATATATACATGTCTCATATGTCCTTAAAGCTTAGAATATTGGGGTTCTAGCAAAGATCTTGGTTTTACAATAGCTATGACAACAAGATAATTATTAGTCTTAATGTGACTTAAATAGCCAGTAACAAAAACTATTTGCTTGTTCACTCAGCTAGCCATTTTTGTACCTGAAATGAAATTGAATGTTAATGTAAAAACACGGCTAACACCCTCATTTTTTAAGTTATATCTACAAGTTTAAAAGCTTAGGATCTTGGGGTTCTAGCAGAAATCTCAGTTTTACTTTAAAAATAACATTGTAATAAAAAATATCGTACTTAAAGTTTTAAATCTTCCTTTTTGGTCATCAAAGGGTCCCAGTAATGACAAAGTATAGTTTTTCCAGGTAAAATCCATCTTGTTATGTGAATATTGCAATTTCTTGATCGGACTGTTACCGAAATGTATCCATAAATAAATGAAGCACTTTGTGTATTTGAACCGCGGGCTTGCACTTAAGGGATGGGCTGATACCACTTTTTATTGAATGAGTACAAGTACAGAGTATTTCATTTTGGGTACTTGCCGATACGAGTACTTTTAAGAACTATGCCAAATGACACATTTATCAAGTTAAAATCTGCTATTTCTTAGATGTTGATCACCCAATTTAAATATATAGAAAAGTAAATATTCCTACATTTCCAGAAGAACTTCATTTACATTGCAGGTCAAGAATGTGTAGCTAATATTTATTACAGATGTCAATGGTTTACATCTCCTTCCCTAATTAGCTAAATTGAGAAAAACAAGTTTGTAAACGTGAACGCAATAGCCAATTGTGTTCGAATTTGCCCTAAGCATTGCAGATGTTTTGTGTAAGATGAGAATGTCTGTTTGAAGTGACTTTCTTCAAAACAGGGATAATGAACTAATCATATATTATTTTGGTATTTGATTGTTTTATTATACATCAGTACAATTATAGCTGTACTGTCACTGTAATCTATTGAACATAATATAAATAGGATGCATTGTATTTTCTCTAAGTTATATTTCTTAACTTTATGTCAGAACTCAGAAATACCACTATTTTTCACCCAGAAGTGTTGCAAACTACCAACATTTGTCTTTCCTTCCTGAAGGTGGCTTTGAGGCTAGGTCCGGGGCATTCTTCATGCAGTTTTCTACAGTTACAGTATGCACCGAATAGCCTAATAACTTGCATCCTTCGTTGATTCCTGTACTTAAATGTGCGCATTTCCATGAGGATTCTAATATTTTTTACCTATAATTTTACAAATATTAGGCTACATGAAAATAGCATTGAGAAAAACGATTTAGTATTTCGCCATTTGAACTCCACTTGACAACTGCTGAGGAAAATAGTTTTTTTCAATAGCTAACGCGTGGCTCCGTCTTTGGAATGATTATGCATTTTAGGAAGTGATTTTGTGTGCAACCTCATATTGCAGGGAAGCATTATCGCATTTAAATCGCTTTTCATTCTTTTTTTAGATAGCAATAAATACAGTTGTACAGCTTTATAAGCATGGTGTCCGAATGAAAGTAGACTGTTGTTATCATCAATATGAAATACATGCATAGGGCTGAAATAGCTCTACATTTCCATTGAAACATTTACGTAAATCAGATTTACAACTACGGCCATCTATGGGTAATCTGTAAAGCGTTGCGCAGCATAACATTCTTAAATGTAAAGGAAGTAGGCTATCGGCTTGGATAAATATACTTTTACAAATAACGCTGCAGCTCATTGGCTGTTCACTCAATTATTCAAAAATTTTAGACATATGTTGTCGTCCCCTAAGCAACATGAAGTGTTTCCAGCACCCCATCTCAATATATGGCTTTGTAGGGTTCTTTCAAAAAGGATGTAGAAAAATAAAGTAATTATGTATTTTCTTTTTTTCATCTTGTGCCATTTTCACTGTGTATATTTATTTGAAATGAATTTTACATATCCAAAAAATTCTGTCTTTCCTTTAAAAAAATATCAACCATATGTTTGTCCTTGCTTCAGGTTCAGTGTTAGAGGTTAACATTGGGTATGTTTTTTTTAGGAAGAATTTGAAAAATAGGGGTCATCTCGAAGTAGTTAAAACTCATTTCTTACATGAGGCGTATTATTTCTTTTTCCAGCGGCCAGGGAAGCTTGTTGCAGCCATTCATTTACTACAGGTTTCTAACTCTCCGATACACCTCAAGGAGAAACCCATATTGCCGGTAAGCATCCTATTATCGACATCTGTAGTTGCAGTGATCGTCAATATCTGATAATTTAACAAAAGCAAATATTTTTAATTGTAAACTATTTTTTCATCTTTTATTTCATTGTTATCAAATCCTTTCTCAAAACACAATGTTCCCTATTCATATTGTCTGTGTCACTCTCCCAGCACCCTGTTCTCAGAATTAAGGATCCTTCTGGAACATTTTGTCATGAAGCCCACCTGCCCGGTGTTCTTCAGAAGGATGTGCCTCAACAGCATTGCCTTTATGAGCCGCCTAGCCCCCACCGCAGTGTGACCTCACTTCCTAACTCCTCCCCTACCCACAACCATAGTTTTTACTGTAAGGGCCGTGGCGGCACGTCAATTGGAAAGGGACAGATGAACGACGACTTTAAAAACCAACCACCTTTTGAATGTTAACAGTCAGGTCTGTGTTCCTGCTGCTCTGTTCATATGCTACAATGGAGGCTTGGCCTGCTGTCTGGGCGCACTGAACCCCAACACACACACACCCACACACCCAGGTCGTTTTTGATATGGCTGAGTTGAACAGCTGGGAACTCCCTCCTCTCCTCTCCGCCCCTTTTTCTCTTTTTTGGAATAGCAGCGATCAATTATCTGATGTGTTCTACTTTTAAGGATTGATCTTATGAAGGTAAATGTCTTTTGTCTGCCCTGTACAATTTATTTATTTGTGGAAAATCTTCTGCAAGACTAACTTTCTCCTGAGATTAGATATTTAAATTTTACCATACACACTTTTTTTATAATCATATTGTCAGTGGCTGTGCGATGTCAACATCCACCAATTCCTTTTCATACATTTTGTTTTCTTACATGTGGTGGTTATGATTTTTTGTCTTAACTTTTTTAACTCTAGAGATGTAAATGTGATCTATGCCAGGTTTAAAAATAAAGTAAGTAGAGGCAGTGATAAAGGGCCCTGTATTGAGAAAGTTGGGTATTTTCTGTGCTTTAAGACTTGAATGGTACAAGACTTGCTGTAGTAGTGGAAATTAACTTGACATCACCAGCAATTCCTCAGTCTGTGCACAAAGGGCATGTTAGGCAGTAAATGAGAAGCAATATGCTGGCTTCAAATGCTAGGTCATAGCTCCTATTGGAAATGGTTTGTCAATCGAAATTCAAATTGATCTGATTTGTGTTTAATTTTCAAATGAATCTGGTTTATGTTGACAGTCTTCTGGTTCACTGCATGCCCACATTGCCATGATAAATGTATTTATTATTTACTTGTAGAGAAACAATGTTTATGTAGTTCTGGAATAAATTCATCCATGATATTAAATCAATAAAATATAAGTTGCCTTGATTGAGACGTAACCGCTATACTTATTAGTAAAGCATGATCTTAGGGATGTGAGAATGTTACGAAAACTGTATTAATGCCCTAGATTATGTTAACTTTTAATAGGAAGTCTTGAGTTATTCCTTAGACACCTGCATTGCATTTTGGCACAACGTAGTGAGAGTCTGTACGTTAGGTTCCAACATAACGCTGTGGTTACTGCATCAGAGATTGTGTTGGAGCATGCATTGCATTATGATAACTACATGAAATTGTATCCAGAATTGGAAACAATGTGGATGTTAAACAATATACACATTGCCAGAGATGTACAATGTTTTTTGGAAGTTATTTGCAAAATTTTCCCCAGGGCAGTCAGAGGGACTAAGCACTTGTGTGTGGGCAGGGTGGTGGCTTCATTTAAGGGGATGTTAAACAGCTGTCCTGGCTGGAAACTAACTAATGAGATTAGGTGGTCCTGGCTGAAATTCCAGGGGCAAAATCCTGCCCATCTTTCAGTCAAATCACTACTTTCTCCTTCCGCTGTGATTAAAAATAAATTTCAAAATACAGATGCATATAGGCATTAACATGAAAAACATGACAAAATTCCTTTGTGCATTCTACGGTGTTAATAGTTGGAGCTTGAGAGTCATGTTAAAGCACAGGTGGCAAAACGATTCCACGGAAGGTTGAGTGTCTGCAGGTTTCACTCTTGCGTTAGGATGTCCCCTCTACCTGTTGACACGAATTAAAACTTCCATAACCAGCATACACTTGATCAGGGATTGTCCAAACATACTTTAGCAGGACTGGAGCCTGCTGTTTTTCCTGTTCTAACCTTTCATTAATTAAGGGGTGACTTTGAGAATGAGGGGCACTAAACCTTCTGGAACTGGTTTGAGACCTGTGAGGTGCAGTAAGAACTGAGTCCTGTAGAGGGCAGCCTAGTTCCACTCATCCATAACTATGCATTTTTCCAACTGTAGGGGGCGAGGATGGTTTTAGCATCAGCTTTTGTTGGGTGAAAGGTGTAATTTCTGGATTGGGTATCAGTTTTGTGTAGAAAGTAAGAGAAAGGCGAGAAGTGCTTTTCAGGCACTGCATAATTACTATTGCATCATACACATGTACAGAAAACATTCCGTTTTTAATATACATAAAGAATAGGGTTATGGTTAAGGTTAGGCATTAAAATACTGTGGTTACAGTTTGGCATGTTGTACAAGAAGAACCATTTTGTTTTAATATAGAGTCTTCAGTGGAAAGGGTTCTGAAAAGATTCTAACTGGAACCAAAATGGTTTATTCTGGGAAGCATAAAAGGGTTCTCAAATAAGGACAACTGATGAACACATTTTGTCTTAAGAGTGTAGTCATGAAATAAGCTATAATTACAACAGGCCACAATGGGGTCACTCAAATCATTCACACAGTAGCCTGAATAGGCTCACTTTGACAGAGGGAAGGGAGATATCTTGGATCTTACCCACACATTTCAATAGCATTTCCACTTAGTTCTAGTGCTGGAAGAGCTGGTATGATTACACAATACCAAGTAATTGAATATACCTAAACATTGTGTCTTTTCAAATTTTCAACATGACTACATCATCTAAATAATCTCCAGTATTATTATCAAATATTTTTTCACATTGACAATTTGCATTCCTTCCTCTCTAGTAAAGCAGTATATAATCATTGGCATTCAAAATTTTAGTGACCCCTCTAGGATCGTCTTCAAATGTGGAGCACGCTGGTTGCAGATTCAGGACCATGGACAGAGCACACCAAGAGAGAGCCAGAACTTTCCAGGCACTCCAGAGTTCGAAGGCATCTGGAATCGTTCAGAACCCTCTAGGAGGGCGGGATCTCAGCCTCAATTTAGGCCCCTCCGGCTACTATTGTAGGCTGTTCTTAGCTAGCTGAAGTGAGAAGAAACGCTGAGGCAGATGTTTGATTAAATTCCTGTGTCCTTCAATCTCTGGAGCAGGCAATGTCAAGCAGAGTACCAGCTGTTTATCATTTTAGTTTAGTAATCGCATGTGTGTTGGCTATGTTCAGTTGTTTCTTTTGTGTCTATTAAAGAGCCCTCAAGTTGGCACTGCATTACAGTTTATTGCTTGCCCGGCTAAACTATTAAAAATGTCATTGTAATAAAAAATGTAATTGTTGTTTATTTGCTTGACCTCGAGAACTCTATCCGTTAGCAGATGAGTTTTTCAAAGATAAAAAGCTATATTTACTTATCAAAATTAGTAAATATATTTTTGTCTAAAGCCTGGCCCAATATTTTACACAAATTCTTAGAAACCAAAGTAAATAGAAATATATTCTCAGTAATAATAATGAAAAAATTGGAAGAACGTATGTATGTTTTGTTGTTTTTTATCTGTAAAAGCATGTAAACCATGATGAGAAAGACTTTTCAATGCATATTGTCAAGCCCCCAGGGCTATAGGGCCAGTGTGCAATGTTTGGGGGCCATACAAACAAGCCAACATCAAAATGCTGCACCCATTTCTCACTATATTTCTATACGTTTTTGAAATCCCAGCTATTTTTCACTTCCAGAAATTGTGGGTGCTGTTTGTGCAGGATGATGTTGCTACATCCATGGGATGATGTCCCACATCATTGCAGAGTTGTTATTTTGTCATTTTTACTTCCTACTTCCTGTCTGTAATGTGTTTAGTAAAAAAACAACAATGACCGATTTGAGGCGCGAAAGCGCCGGTTCTGTTGAACCAACAGGGATGATCTACCACTCATTCTTGTCGTCAAATCTTGTTTCCTACGTTACCAAGACTTAGTTGCTAGCATGTATATGTATGGTTCGCGAGATAATTGCGCTTGACCTAGCGTCGGGGGTCTTTGGAGGATTTTAATATCGCTTGATCACACAATTTGATCGTGGGAAGCCAAAATCATTATTTTAAAATTCAGTTAATTGTGCAGCCCTATTATATACCATACTAACTAAAGTATTAGTAAGAAATTAAGTTACACCGATGATGTTATACTAACTTTACTCATTTTAGCTGTGTCCAATTAGGAGTTGAACAGTTCAAATGGCATTGTCCCCATTTTTTCATCTCTGAAATCCTGATTTAGTAGTAATGACTACGGGAACAAACCAGAGACTACAGAGAAACCGGTTCAATGGTGTATCTCTAGCTGTCCTTGCTGACTGTAGCTACAAAAAAATCTCCTGGTACAGAATAAGAGTGAATGTTATATATAAGGCGGGCTTGAAGTAAATTGGACGCTTTCTGAAAATAAAAAAATAACTTCCTCCCTAAATTCTGAAACTGTTCAAGAGAATTTTGGGGTAGAAGCGTCATTCAGTACATAACATTCTGGATCGTAGCTAACATATAAGCAAACTTAATCTTCCTGAACTCTACAAGCAAGTTGTGTGCTGTCTGAGTCACATCAGGTGCCTGGCCTGCCTCCGACCTCCTTCTGACCTTTCAGGCCATCTCCTTGTCTATCTTCCACACCTGCTGCTCGACCTCTGTGGGCAGGATGTTGAACATGTTCTCCTCCACCACCAGCTAAATCCTGGAGGTTCTGCAGGTACCACACTTCCAC
This sequence comes from Umbra pygmaea, assembly GCA_016801145.1. Classification (NCBI taxonomy): domain Eukaryota; kingdom Metazoa; phylum Chordata; class Actinopteri; order Esociformes; family Umbridae; genus Umbra; species Umbra pygmaea. Next base: position 6,874 of record JACXGM010022342.1, on the reverse strand, counting down.
TGGGATGTTAATGAGTTGGTTGCGGCTAAGGTCCAAGAAGCGTAGCTTACTAGAGTATAGCAGCTGACTGGGAATGTTAGCGACCTTGTTCCTGTTTAGATACAGTCGTATACAAAAGTTTAGGCACCCCTGACAATTTCCATGATTTTCATTTCTGAATAATTGGGTGTTTGGATCAGCAATTTAATTTTGATCTATCAAATAACTGAAGGACACAGTAATATTTCAGTAGTGAAATGAGGTTTAATGGATTAACAGAAAATGTACTATATGCATCTAAACGAAATTAGACAGGTCCATAAATTTGGGCACCCATCACAGAGATTTAAGCTGTCATTGTCCACTTTGAGGCACATAGTGAGGAAATGGAAGACCACAGGCACAGTTCTTGTTAAGGCCAGAATTGGCAGGCCAAGTAAAATATCGGAGAGACGGTCAAAAACACCCCACAGACCACCTCCAAAGACCTACAACATTGTCTTGCTGGGGGTGTATGGTGCAGAAGAGGGCAGCAGAGGCACAGCGGGTTAAGGTGGTGGATAAGGTCACTTAAGCGCACAGTACACTACTACGAATTATGCTGAAGCAGTGCGGAGAGTGGGGACCCTTGGTGCAAAACAAAACCAAAACCCAGTGTGCAAAACAAAAAACACTGGGTTTTGTGCGTTGCGCACCATTCCATTCACTCCGGTCCCGAGCGTAATACGAGCCCGTCCTTCCCAATTAAGATTCACCGACCGCGGCTGATATACACTCACCTAAAAGATTATTAGGAACACCATACTAATACTGTGTTTGACCCCGTTTCGCCTTCAGAACTGCCTTAATTCTATGTGGCATTGATTCAACAAGGTGCTGAAAGCATTCTTTAGAAATGTTGGCCCATATTGATAGGATAGCATCTTGCAGTTGATGGAGATTTGTGGGATGCACATCCAGGGCACGAAGCTCCCGTTCCACCAAATCCCAAAGATGCTCTATTGGATTGAAATCTGGTGACTGTGGGGCCCATTTTAGTACAGTGAACTCATTGTCATGTTCAAGAAACCAATTTGAAACGAGTCGAGCTTTGTGACATGTTGCATTATCCTGCTGGAAGTAGCTGTCAAAGGATGGGTACATGGTGGCCATAAAGGGATGGACATGGTCAGAAACAATGCTCAGGTAGGCTGTGGCATTTAAACAAGGCCCAATTGGCACTAAGGGGCCTAAAGTGTGCCAAGAAAACATCCCCCAAACCATTACACCACCACCCGCCTGCACAGTGGTAACAAGGCATGATGGATCCCTGTTCTCATTCTGTTTATGCCAAATTCTGACTCTACCATCTGAATTTCTAAACAGAATTCAAGACTCATCAGACCAGGCAACATTTTTCCAGTCTTCAACTGTCCAATTTTGGTGAGCTCTTCGAAATTGTAGCCTCTTTTTCCAATTTGTAGTGGAGTTGAGTGGTACCCGGTCGGGTCTTCTGCTGTTGTAGCCCATCCGCCTCAAGGTTGTGCGTGTTGTGGCTTTGCAAATGCTTTTCCCATTTTCACATTCAGTTTGGATTTCAGGAGATTGTCTTGACCAGGACCACACTCCTAAATGCATTGAAGCAACTGCCATGTGATTGGTTGAATAGATCATTGCATCAAGGAGAAATTGAACGGGTGTTCCTAATAATCCTTTAGGTGAGTGTATACACACAGTGGGGCGAAAAAGTGTTTAGTCAGCCACCAAATTCACAAGTTCTCCCACTTAAAAGGATGAGAGAGGCCTGTCATTTTCATCATAGGTACACTTTAACTATGAGAGACAAAATGAGAAAAAAAATCCAGAAAATCACATTGTATGATTTTTTATGAATTTATTGTTAAATTCCATGGTAAAACAAGTATTTGGTCACCTACAAACAAGCAAGATTTATGGCTCTCACAGACCTGTAATTTCTTTAAGAGGCTCCTCTGTCCTGCACTCGTTACCTGTATTAATGGCAACTTTTTGAACTTGTTATCAGTATAAAACACCTGTCCACAACCTCAAACAGTCACACTCCAAACTCCACCATGGCCAAGACCAAAGAGCTGTCAAAGGACACCAGAAACAGAATTGTAGACCTGCACCAGGCTGGGAAGACTGAATCTGCAATAGGTAAGCAGCTTGGTGTGAAGAAATCAACTGTGGGAGCAAATATAAGAAAATGGAAGACATACAAGACCACCGATAATGTCCCTCGATCCGGGGCTCCACGCAAGATCTCACCCCGTGGGGTCAAAATGATCACAAGAACGGTGAGCAAAAATTCCAGAACCACATGGGGGGACCTAGTAAATGACCAGCAGAGAGCTGGGACCAAAGTAACAAAGGATACCATCAGTAACACACAACGCCACCAGGGACTCAAATCCTGCAGTGCCAGATGTGTCTCCCTGCTTAAGCAAGTACATGTCCATGCCCGTCTGAGGTTTGCTAGAGAGCATTTGGATGATCCAGAAGAGGATTGGGAGAATATGGTCAGATGAAACTAAAATATAACTTTTTTGTCAAAACTCAACTCGTCGTGTTTGGAGGAGAAAAAATGCTGAGTTGCATCCAAAGAACACCATACCTACTCAAGGTCAAGATCAAGGTCATTTTATTTATAAAGCGCATTTACAACAGCCACTAGGCTGACCAAAGTGCTTTACAGAAAAGTAAAAAATCTAAGAAGAAAGTAATAAAAAATACCTATAGAACAAAAGCTTGATCAAGAGATCTTAGGCTTCTACTGTGAAGCATGGGGGTGGAAACAATATGCTTTGGGGGTGTTTTTCTGCAAAGGGACCAGGACGTCTGATCCATGTAAAGGAAAGAATGAATGCGGCCATGTATCATGAGATTTTGAGTGAGAACCTCCTTCCATCAGCAAGGGCATTGACGATGAAACGTGGCTGGGTCTTTCAGAATGACAATGATCTCAAACACACTGCCCGCGCAATGAAGGAGTGGCTTCGTAAGAAACATTTCAAGGTCCTGGAGTGGCCTAGCCAGTCACCAGATCTCAACCCCATAGAAATTCTTTGGAGGGAGTTGAAAGTCCTTGTTGCTCAGCGACAGACCCAAAACATCACTGCTCTAGAGGAGATCTGCATGGAGGAATGGGCCAAAATACCAGCAACAGTGTGTTAAAACCTTGTGAAGACTTACAGAAAATGTTTGACCTCTGTCATTGCCAACAATGACAGAGGTCAAACATTGTATAACAAAGTATTGAGATGAACTTTTGTTATTGACCAAATACTTATTTTCCAGCATAATTAACCAATAAATTCATTAAAAATCCTACAATGTGATTTTCAGGATTTTTCTTTCTCGTTTTGTCTCTGTACCTGTGATGAAAATGACAGGCCTCTCTCATTTTTTTAAGGGGGAGAACTTGCACAATTGGTGGCTGACTAAATACTTTTTTGCCCCACTGTATCTGGGGAGTGCAACCAGAGTAGGTGTTTCTGAAAGCTGGCAGCCCAATATATTATCTCAGCATTATAATTTGGAATTATAGCATGAGGTTAATATATGTATACTTGTAGAAACTATGTGTGTACTTGCAAAAAGGATTTGTATACTTGCAGAAAAGATTTCTGTACTTGTAAAAAAAATGGTGCACTTGCAGAAAATCTTTGTGTCCATCAAAAGGACGTGGGACCAGCTCTGACAACCATCACAGCCAATCAAATAACGCCATTTCTTTGTCCAGTATCATTGGACACTTTTGTCTGTCCATCACACAAAGAATGATAGCCAGAGCCATAGAGAGAGGTGCATCAACTCCGTTCACAACACTTCATCAGTCATTTTTTTACAGCAATGGCGGATCATGGAGACCCTCAACAGTTCCAAACAAACTGAGATACTACCCGTGTCGCCGTAGAGAAGCATTGTTTCATCAGCTCCTTGCTGAAGTAATAACTTTAAAATCCAAATTACTTTTGAAACCTGCATTAAAGACACATTTTAGCTGACATTATTGAGTGTACGTTTATTAAATTAACAAATTTAAATGAGGAAAACTAGCCAACATCCACACTATTCTGGTTTTTAAAATGGTTAGAGTACTGTCAAAGTCAATTACTTTAAAATAAATATTACTTTTGCGATTACATGTGGGTTGAGTTATATATATATTTCAGGCAATGTTAGTATGATTTTATTGTAGACATTTTAGAAATTTGATGTAATAGTAATGTTAACAATAACCCAAGAATATACCATATAAGATCATATCTTGTAGTTGTTAATTGCACCATATTTGATGTTTTACATGAAGGGTATTTTATAAATGCTACTGAATACAATATCCTCACATCAATCCCTGATGATTTTGAGTTGCTTAAGTTTTCTTATTTTGCTTTTTATTGACTTTTATAACATCTACAGCAATCCAGTCAAAATGTAATAAATATGATTTGCCAACAAAGAAAAATTCTGCAATTTGAATATAAGCTAAATACGCAGGCATACACAACACACACAATTTTACTGTAGAAAAGTAGACAACAGTATTACTTTAAGGGTATTTTATTAACTATTTGGAACAGGCAATTCATATTTAATAACGAACGATATGTCTGTGTTAGGGGAGCAATGGTGATGACCTAATTCACATAAATTATTTATTCTAACTTTATTGCGATACTCCAGACTACACTTTCCATAACTACCAACACGTTTTGGCACCGGTAGAAGTCCAAAACCAAAACAGTAGTATGTTATCACATCTACATTTTTTAAATGACCAATCATGGATTTTACCCAACTGGAACCCGGGATAAGACCACCCAAGCATGGAGCCAGCACAAGCTTCCAGACGAGGCTAAAAGCCTGCAAGAACCTGGTGAAATGTTTGGCCACAGGCCCACTACAATGTGTAACCGTGAAATTCACGGTTCTGCCAGGTTCTAGATGCGGTTGCATTCCTCTGGAACTTTTCTCAGGTTCTTGCAGGCTGACAGCCTTGCCTGGAAGCTCATGCTGGCAGCGCGTTTGGGCAGTCTTATCCCTGGTTCCAGTTGGGTAAAATCGCTGATTGGTCAGGTAAAAACATAGATGTGATGTCATTCTACTGTTTTAGTTTTTGACTTCTACCGGCGCCATATTTAAAGTACCAAACATGTAGGTAGTTACAGAAAGTGTAGTCTGGAGTATCGCAACAAACTAGTTAGAATAATGTATTGATGTGAATTAGATCTTCACCATTGCTCCCCTAACACGGACATATCTTTTGTTATTAAATATGAATTGCCCGTTCAAAATAGTTCATACCCTTAATGTAATACTGTTGTCTACTTTCCTACAGTAAAAGTGTGTGTGTTGTGTATGCCTGCATTTTTAGCTTATGTTCAAATTGCAGGATTTCTCTTTGGCCGCAAATCATATTTAATCAATTTTAACTGGATGGGTGTCATCTGACGCAATCGTACAAAAATAGTATTTTCCCGGGAAATAAATCACAGCCCACTTCTCACGGTTCCACATGGTAGTGGGCCTGTGGCTTTTAAATTACCATTTCTTCTTTCTCTCACTTTCTGCAGGGAAGCCAAACATTCTGATCCCCTTTTCTGAGCGGGCGGTGCACCCCCCTGTTGCACATCCAACCATTGTACAAGAAGCTGGCGACAAGAAAGACATTAGCATATGTCTAATATTTGCTTTATTAAAATGTAAAAGTTTTAATAAGTCCATTGCCAATTTGTTTACAGGAATAACTAAATTACTGAATGTCCATGCTTAAAAACAAAACAATACTTGGGTTATGCTGCCAACTAATACAGACACAAATCGTTATCATTATTTTGGCTGACACAATAAAAAGTAAAAGTAACAAATGTACTCTAGTCCTGTTAATGGGTTCACTGAGTTAAGTTGAAAAATGGCACCTGCGTGAAGTTGCATAAAGTTCAGTATATGATGATTTAACACGAGTACTGTACGGCAAATGGATTTCACTATGTACTCTTTTACTGTGCATTGATGCACCTGAAATTAATGCACTTGCTTTTTATATAGTAATTTTATTCTATATTTAATGTATTGAAGTATAAGCCTCTGTGTGCAATAGTACAATAAAGGTATATTTAATGAAGAACAGCCATTTACTGAACATATATTGATGACATTTGCATTGCTGTCAGGTAACTTCTTTTATAATAAATGACAGTACATTGATCATCATGTTTGCTGTACATTTGATTGCCCTCAACTGCCATCAGTCATTTGATTCGAAGCAACAAAAAAAAGGAGCCCATCAATATGACTATTAGGGGCTACCTGCCATTAGTCACTCTAAACTTTTAATTTCAAGTAAATTTTGACATAATATGCTGCAATGTAATTTGTAAATATTACAGACAATCTAAAATAACAAACACTTTACAGCACTTTAAATAGCTTTCATATTATAGATCATACCAAAAATTGCTGTTGTTACAGTTGCTCCAATAGACTTTAATGTATTAATATCACCCGCTTGGAACTTTTGAGAGACCCTTGAACCACGTGACCATACCACGTGACTGTAGCACCCTCCATTGATGCAACTCTCTCTCTCAGTGACTCTGGTCAGAGCTGGTCCCACCTCCTTTTGACAGACACAAATCTTTTATACAATTACACACATTTCTTTTACAAGTACACAAATCTTTTCTGCAAGTACATTTCACCGGGCTAACCTCACCCTGGCTATTGGCACAACCTCAGTTGACAGACCCCTGCCCTCTGCAGTACCATGCCCTAGCCTTCCTAATTTCTCCTTCACCCAAATTCAATTAGTTAATGTCCTAAGAGAACTGCAAAAGCTAGACACTTTCAAATCTGCTGGGCTAGACAACCTGGACCCGTCATTCCTAAAGCT
>JACXGM010022341.1:0-16826 GCA_016801145.1 Umbra pygmaea | reverse complement strand
AAACTCCAGTCGTGAAAACAACTGGGAACGTTATCATAAAATGCTGTAGATATTTACTGATGTGAATGTGATGCAAGGCAAAATAATACCGGTAATATAAAGCTCTGAAAAGATTTGGCAAACACTGCAAAATCATCATCTTCTTTGGTTTTACTATTGATAGTACTGTATGTGTTTGGCTAAAATTAAAATGTTTTATTTATTCCATAAACTACTGACATATCTTCCAAATTCTCCAAATACTGTAAATATTGTCATTTAGAGCATTTATTTGCAAAATATACTGTTTAAAAAATAAAAAAGATGCAGTGTTGTCAAAATCGAATAATGAAAATAAAATAAATTCATCCATCCATCCATCCATCTTCATCCGCTTATCCGAGATCGGGTCGCGGGGGCAGCAGCTCCAGCAGGGGACCCCAAACGTCCTTTTCCCGAGCAACATATTCATATTCAACATATTCATATTCATTTTTAAACAACAAATTATTGTGTTAACTTGAAGAGTTCAAAAATCGTTATTTAGTGGAATAATAAATGTAGAATAATAATAATAAAAATTGGCTTTAATGCATCTCGGCATGCTCTCCACCAGTCTTTCACAATAATTTTGGGTGACTTTATTGTTCGCTCCTAAAACTGTCAGTAAACCTGATAACTCCGCCCCCTCTATCTTGACTGAATGCACTACAGTTCCGCAGCAACCGCACATCAGCAGGCAGCTGATCGAAGTTTTGCAAAGGTAAACAAAGATCTTGATGTTTGAATAAGTACTAAACACTATGTCTGTAAAGGCAATATTTTACTTATTTGATGTCTGACTGAGACATGTGGGACGAGAGACGTCTAATATTTGCCATCTAGTTATTGCCAATACAGCCTACACTTAAATAGCCTGTGCACACATTTCATCTTTTGTAAATTGCGATTTTGGCCAAATGTATTTTACAACAGGAAAAACTGAGCACCCATATAGCTACAACAAACTAGTTTGTAACATGTTGATGAAAATGTAATGTGGTGCCGCCATGTGCCTTTTTAAATAGGCTACACATTTGCACACATTCACTGGTCTAAAACCCGTAACTGCATTTGAGTTTGACCTTTGTAAGAAAGTAATACAACAACATATAATTTGTTTTTACCATCGGGAAATCATAAGCGCAGGTGTTCCCCCACGCTGTTTCGTAATGGAACTTACACAAAGCGACGAGTGATACTCGTCATAGGTAACATATTAATTTTTTTATTTGTGATGGCTGATACGCTTAATTTATTAACATTTCATCATGTTATGGTAATAATATTAAATAATGGTTAATTCAAGGCTGTTAATATGCACATATTAGCTATCTGGTCTAGCTAATTTTTCTATTTACAGTATAATATTCTGTAATGTCGGCTCGTCTTCACATGTATAAATGTTGTACAGTAATGTTGTAGTAGTAAAAACACATTACAGAATCAGATCACTGTGAAATCTTTATATTTTATCATGATGAATGTAATTCTTTTTTTGATCAAACAGCAAAAACAATATTATGGTGAAATATTTTTACAACTTAAAATAACTGTTTTCTATTTGAATATAATTTAAAATGTAATTTATTTCTTGATCAAAGCTGAATTTTCTGCATTATTGCTTCAGTTAAGTATTCTTCAATGTCACGTGATCAATCAGAAATTATTCTAATATGCTTTTCACTACAACTGTACTTTTCACAGTATTATATATATTTTTTCATTGCTGGCTTATTTTAGGTAAAGTGTAGTGAATAAGAGACCAGTGGATCACAGTAATAAACGTCTTCAAGCACATGGCACACAGAAGTTGCTGTATATATAAAGGAGGGGGTGCCTTTTTTCCAGTTTCGACACGTGACCCTAAAAAGTTCTGTGCACGGCCCTGTAGATGGTTATGCAGGAAGATCCCAGTAGATCAGCAATTTGGAAAATACTGAAACGAGCCACTCTGGCAACAACAACCATGACAAGTTCAAAGTCACTTAAATCCCCTTTCTTCCCCATTCTGATGGTTTGAACTTCAGCAGATTGTCTTCCCATTGCCTACATGCCTAGATGCATTGACATGCTGCCATGAGATTGGCTAATTAGATATTCATGTAATAAGCAGTTGACCAGGTGTACCCAATGAAGTGGCCGGTGAGTGTATATAAAAGCACATTCTTAACTCAATAGACTATCAACACATCACTGACAACAGGGGCTGCATCATGCTAACTAGCCAAGTGGAGATCGGGGAGAAATCCCCAGCAGCTGAGAAACGAGGGAGGGGTGGTTACTGGCAGAGGCTCAGGGATTGTTCCAATGGGAAAAAGCAAAGCACTCTCTGTGGAATTGGAGAAAGCTTATGCACTTGCAGGGAGTATTGGAAACTGGGTTCCACTCAGTAGTGCCAGGGACTTGAGTGGGACTTGTTCCTGCCAACCCAGCCTCATTAGGCACGGCCCAAATCACACATGGCCAGGAATAGCCCCACTGCCTCTATTAATGTACTGTGTGCTGCTGTGGTGGTGCAGGGTCACGCCTCGCTCGGCCTGACTACAGCGTATTCATAGGGCCAAAGGGGTCTTTTGTGGAGTCACAGGGGCTATAGTTAGGCGCTGCCGCGGCGTCTGCTGACATGCACATCATGGAGAACGCAGACAGGGGTCAAAATCACGTCTGGAGCCTGAGCCGTGTTATCTGTCTCCGGTACTCATCCTCTGGGTCTGTCCTGTAAAGGCTGGGCAAACGTCCATCAAACCTGTGACACATTCACACTGATCACCGTGGCAGCAGGAGTGGAAGTTGACAACGGAGGACTCTGTCCTCAGTGTCCTGTTGCTAAAGTATTTTGGCGGTATAAATTTAATGTGTCAGAAAGGTGAAGCGTGGGCCGGAATGGCTCCAGACAGGATATGGTAAGGAATGCGTCTACCATAGGTCTGCCATGTCAGTCTCCATTTAAATCCCCCAAAAGCCCCCCAGGGAGCTGTGCCAGATCCCTGCCTTGTGGGACTTGGCCTCCTGAAGGCACTTGGCTACATAAGCTCTTCATGGGCCTTCTGCTAAGTTTGGTCATTTATGCCCAAGATACCATTCCTCTCTTAACCTAAACACATCCACCTCACCTATTGTGACGAAATGACTGGGGGTTATCACACAAACCTTAAACAAATATAACACATTTTACATTGGTCAAAGAGGGGTTGATCATCTCCAGTTCAGGTATAAAGTGTTTCCTCTTGGAATTTGAACATTTTTATATTAAATGTTGTTGGATCCTCAATAAAAACGTTCAATATAGGGAACCTAAGTGAAAACCATTACACAAAATAGCTCTTATTTCGCTAATTTAAATGACAAAGTTGTTCATTTATTTGACTAAGTTACGCAACATCCAACACCCATCTATAAAATTTGATTGATCCTTAAAGGTGAACAATTTTGCAGAGTGAAAACAGAACTACTATTTTGTTCAGTGACCAGATTACAAAAGCTGTAGGACATTAATTTCACAACATTTAAAAACGTGGAAAAAGCAGTTTAGATGGGACAGTGATTCCTATAATATGCAGTGCTTATTTTGCCATTTGAACAGGAATTGCAATGAGCACATGACAATTTCAGATACCACATTGTAAGTGGGCAATTTGTTTAGGCAATGCGTGTTTATGCTACTATGAATTGCATACTGCTGTGAATTAAATCTAATATATATATATATATATTTTAAAAATCAAGAAATACGGTTTATGCAGGGTTCATTAGCTGGTCAGCTGAAGAGAAAATCTAGTTCCCTTGTTATGGCTAAAATTGAACACATTTCACCTTTAATACAACCCGTTATTGAGCTTTAATGATGCTTTGCTGTCTCATAATTTGTACTACTCGGTATCATTAAAGGAGCCATGAACTGCTATGATCAGAAATATTTTATTCCTGGCCAGTATCAAGACAGCAAAAAAAACATTCCCACTACTAATCACCCTGCAGACAGCCAAGCGACTCCAACCTGTGCGTGTTTGTAATGCTTGTAACATGCTTGACATGTTTAGGATTCTGCTAGAGAAAAAACGCATTTCTGCCGGCTGGCCGTTGAGTGCCTGTGTGTTTGTGAAGCCCTCTCAGCTCAGCTGTTCCACTTGTGCTGAGCAACTGGAAAGTATCCACACCGCCCCCTGCACTAACCTCACCCCTCCCGTCAAAGGCTTGGCACGGCGCCACCGTGACACGCAGCTGGCCTCTCCACCTGCCAATAAACAAATATATTTACGAAGAATTTTCCATGCACCATTACAAATGGGAAACAATACTGTTTTATTTAGACTCATAAAACATCCTCATCCACCAGCTCTTCTAAAAGACACTGATTAACCGTGGAGGAATGAGAGGCTTAAGGGAACCCCGGCAGATCTTGCCTGGCGATGAGGCTGTCAGTCCTCCACTGCCGGCATGTCATCCACACATAAACACCCATGCTTGCACACAAACACTATTTTCTGTTGACAGTTGATTGTAAAGTCGAAACGTTCCAGGAAACTGATATTAAAACACTATCATGGAGTCCTACCAAGCTACATGTGTACATTTCAGCAAGCACACCGCCTCCTCCGTTTTCATTTTCAAAGTGTTTTTAGACTACAGATTGTACTTTTTTATCTGTAACTCATGTCCTTCATTACACACAGTTTAACTTTTAGGTGTAATGCAAAGCAATTGTACAAAAATAGGTATTTATTGTTTTTAAACAAACAAACTCTTAAAATCGTAAACTCCTGCTAAACATTTCAATAAGGCACAAGTAAATATATTTTCAGTGGTTCGAGCCTGACTATGGGTTCTCCTGGCTTTCCCCGGACCTCCAGAACGAGGCAGTGCAAATTGGCATAGTGCTGCCCGGGATTTTGGATAGATAAGCTGAATCATCTACCTTGCCACTTCGCTCTCCAGCGACTCCTTATGTGCAGATCGGGCACTTGTAAATTCAATTATGGAAGTATAGTAATCATCCCCTACATGGTCGACTAAAGGCTTCCATGTTGAGTACATTGCGAAAAGAATGTGGTTGGATGAACCATGTGAGCACCCCTCGCCATCCCGCATCTGTCCAAGGAGATGTGGAGCAGGCGACATGTCAGTCAAAGTCAGGGAATATTGTGAGGGAAGAAAAGTTGGAGAAAAAAAGTCATCATGTTTTACATTTCAAGTATTTTTGGCAGCATGAGATCTTTTTACATTTGTTATAGTAGTCAAAACACCTACTTACATCCAATATGACATCATTTGGAAAAGTCTATTGTTTTCATTACTTGAAATGTCAGAGAGCAAAATGTAATCAGTCAGAGCTCCATGTTACTAGTCGTCTACTACTAGTTAAATGTCAGCACATAGCATCACGACAGCGGGCAGCAGCCAGTTTCTTCATGCTTCGAAAGCAGAGAGATCCTGGAGAAGGTTTTGGAGCAGCTCTTGCAGTGGTATTTCTTGATATCGGAGTGTGTCTGTAGGTGCGCTCTGAGGTTGGAGCGGTCAGCAAATGCCCGGCTGCAGTGTGGGCATGAAAAAGGCTTCTCACCTGGAAGAAAGATTGAGAAACTCAGATACCTAGTTGGTGACACAATATGCGATAATCTGAGGTAAATAAAGCTGAAACGCAGCTGCACTTAACTCTGGGCATACCTGTATGTGTACGAATGTGTCCCTGGAGTAGCCAGGGCCTGGAGAAAGCCTTCCCACAGAGCTTGCAGACACAGGGCAGCGTGTGTGTTCGGATGTGCATCTTCAGAGCGCCCAGGCTCACATATTCCTTCTCGCAGTACTTGCAGCTGAAGTACTTGTGGCATTGCCACTGACAGTGCAACTGCCTGTGCTTGGCTAGCCCAGAGAAGGTGAAGTAGGCTTTGTGGCAGTCCAAGCATTCAAAGCGTTCCTGAATAACACCAGTAGGAAGGCCCAGGAGGGGGGTAGGTATGTTGTCTCGCTCCTCAAGGTGTCTGAAGTCCTGTGAGGGAAGGAAGATCGGTTTTCCATGCATGGTTTCCAGGGTCTCAAGTCTAGAGTGTGTCTCACTTAAAGGATTGTTGTGAGACAAGTAGGTGAGGGAGAAGGTGGTTTCCTGTCTGGGGCTTTGGAGGGACAGCCCGTTTACCTCTGGAAAGTGCATGGAGGCTGGTGTGTGGATGGGACTCTGCCCTGGAAGCCAAGGAGTGCTAGAGATGTAACAAAGTACTTCAGGTTGAACCAGGTTAGTGTGGAGCTCTGGAATGACACAAACGCCATATCATTTTAGAAATTAAATACAAGAATACTCAGATTTTGAACATGCTCCATGAGAATAATTAGATAGGAGGCAGATAAATATTTGAACATAATCTTACGTGTGAAGCCTCAAACTAACAGTGTATTTTGATTTGCATAGCCTAGCAACCGAAGTTTCAATGCATTCACGTTGTATAGCAAAATGAAACTATTGTATTTTTCTTAAGCAAAAACGAATCCGATTTCAGTCCCATTTTCTCATCCACTTTCTTAATGGTAATCTTGACAGTACATCAATACGGGAGGGAGGGAGTCTAGCTCGCTTTAAGGAGTGAATTGGAACAAAACCCTAGATTTAAGGCGGATTTCTGGTTAAAAGAAGCCACAGAGAGCACTGCATTAGCCTCTTGAATGTGCCAATAGGACTCTTCAGATCCCAGAAGGAGGCACTAACAATAAGCTCTTCTTTTGTGTGACAGATTTTGCACCTGCTAAACACCCAAACCACATTTGGTGTATCCATAAGAAGGTATAAGTTCACCCCATTATTATTTACTTTTCTGTATTAACCGAAATACTTTTAGTTTGATGCATTCATATTGTGAGTTTTAAACCTGACTCAAAACCATATTGTAGAATTCATACAGTAGCACTTTTTCATGACAGACAAATCTCTGGTATTGTTTATAAAATCTTAACTCCCAGGACAACTCTACTTACATGGATACTTCCTCTTTTTTATTACAAGAGTGGGAAAAAGAAAACTGCGTTACCATTGCTTGAAACCCTAGTGTGAAACCGCCCAGGACAAAATAAAAGTGATTTTATATAGGCTATGAAAAAACACAAATTATGAGACGCTTTCTGAAACAATACAAGTTAAATATGACTGGGAAATAAAGGCAAATGTATTCAAACTGGTAATTATTTTTAAATAACTAGTATATAAGAATGAAACAGAAAAATATTCAAAGTCAAGGTTTACTGTACCGTCCACTTTTGAATCCAGTATTCCATAGTTTGGTTTCTTATTACTGAGATGTTTCTTCACCAGAAAGGACCGTGGCATTTTTTTTTTACTGTTTATTAACTGCTGCTGAGTCCGCATATGCCGGTAACAGCGCCGCAGTAACGCAACAGTCGCTGCTCGTTGAGAGGGATGACCTGTTGAATAAAGAGCTGTTACTTGGAGGCTGTCTTCTACTTCGCATTCTTCAGCGGAGTGGAGTCAGGTGCACCGTGTCGCTAAGAATTAGCACGCACACCCTGCTGGAACAATTTGAATGAAAGGACAAGTGCATAGGGCGGAACCTCGTGCATCGTGATATACACTTCTTAAATCTGGAATCACGTAGAAAGCACAGATTACCTGGCCCAAATGGTTTTCAAACAATAACTGATGTCAAAACAGACACCGCCTCCAGATTAGATACAATCTAATAATTAGTTACAAAAGCAAAATCAGTTGAATCAAACAAACTCAAGTATATGATGAATAAACGTTGCAATAAGAAAAATTGTAAAATAAAATTTCTTGATATTTAAAAAATATGAAAAAGCGATTTAGATAGAGCAATGATTCCCTACACTATGCAGCTTTACTTTTCATTCCAGCTTTATTATTTCACCAACAGTGCTTATTATGCCATTTGAACAGGAATTGCAATGACCTGCTTAAACCGGGCTTCCACAGTGTTTGTCAATGGTCGCGCACCAAGCCATCTTAAATTATGCATACATTAAGCATTTTAGGCTGTGCTTTGGCATTTCATAGAGTACGGAACCATCCAATCAAAATTACTTGTCCATATTTTGTAAGCTAATCACTAGGAAGAAAACAATGGATCTGTTCTTGCAGGGGCAAAGTTCTAGGTTACATTTGATGCTCTACTGATGTGTACACAAACAAAAAACTAACTTAATTATTGCTAAGATTAGGTTTAGAATAATGGTTAGGGATAAGATGAACTTTAAGGTTAGGGTGAGTGGTAATAGATAAATTGTTAAAGTGTAACCAAATTCTACAAAGAGCCCCTTTAATGTACAATGTAAATACATTAACAAAACTTTCTTATGCCCTCAAATGAGATGATTTGATAAGACAATGAGTCCTTGGGAGAACAAATGTTTACACTTCTTTAGAAGTCTTTCCCACAGAAACAAAACCAACCTCACATTTCAGAACAAAATACCTCTTAAAATTGAACATGGCTAACATTACTTTGCATCACATGCACATCAGAAAATATCTACAGTAGTTTTTATAACACCCCCAATATGTTCTATAGGACTACGCAGTTGAATCACCCATTAACTCAGACCACCTTCAATGGTATTGACCATTCTAGCGTATCCATTAAAGAAAACGTCTGAACAATGTATGTCATTTATTTAATAGATCTATTAACATCCAGCGTAGCAAAGGCAAATACTTTATAAAAAAAACAGAATTAACAAGTATGCTTCTTTAAACAAAATAAAAAAATTCAACTATTTAAAAACGTTGTGTTTTGAGAATAAAATTAAAGTCAAACATATCAAACACACATGAAAAATCTCACACCATCTCCACTTACAAATGTTAAACATTTCATACAAAATGCAAAGTTCCAGTGACTTAAATGTTGCCATTTATCTGAAATGTATTTCACATTTGCAAGCAGTGTGCATGAATGATTTTTCACTAGTGTCCTTTTACACAACTATTAGTACATTCTTTTAGAGGTGTGTAAATAAATTCTCTTGTATCAAACACTCAAAAGCATTTATTGAGCATGATGATATTAAATGTTTAAAACAGGAATATATATGTTTATTGCTATACTTAAAAAAGGTAATCAAATGATACATCTCAAACAAATAGAAGACAAAATACAAATCAAATAATGAAGCATACAGCTTTAAACACTTAAAGTACAGCCTGGAATCGTTAATCCATTAGAAAGCCCTGCTGTACCTTGTAAAATTCATGTTACATCCTGCTAGTGCAGAACCAAGTGCCACCCTCCCCATGCTGAAAAGCATTGAACATATTTTGTCTAAAATCGTTTCACGTCTGCACAAATCAAGTTTCCACGATGTGCCGGAAACCCATATCAAAGGGGAAATAAAGCATCTTCAGCCTACACACCCAACTGTTGAAAACCAGATGTTTGCCAAGCTAAAAAGGTTCAATGACTCGACTGACTTCTCAATCCTCTCCCCCTCCGTACATGTCAGCCAGCTTCTTGAAGCGCGGCCCCCACTCTTGGAATAGGTCGTAGTTGTAGTCGTCTCCTGAGCTGGAGGAGTTCAGGGAGCTCAGAGAGCCGGCCTCAGAGCCGCCACCTTCATAGTCAAACACAAGGAGGGAGTCGTAGGGAGGAGCCGTGGGGTCGTTGTCAGCTGCCTTTAAGTTCTGTTAAACACACACATTACATCAGTGGAGCTAAAATAAACAGTTGTCAATTAGTGTCCGGGTTAAAAGTCAGGCTGCATCTCAATTCAAATACTACATGTTGGTACTGCACTGGTGATGGTAATGTCACTATTGGGCCAAACAATGGCATAATTAATGCGTCTTGAAATTCAAAGCCATTCAAATCACACCATTGCAGTTAGCTAGCTTTGGTGGAACATATACATCTTTGCGCTGCAACAGTGGATTTGGCAGATCTATGATGTACAGTTGTTGCTGGTTTAGGGTTTAGTTAACGCACTAGTAAGCAGAGTATGTTATGCTAGTTTCAGTAAACATTCATCGCATACAGTCTGGAGAAACCTCAGCACTTTCCTTGCACAGGGGATTCTGGGAAATTTACCCAAAAAAGCAAGCATGGTTGTATACAAAAATCCAGATCTGCTTTCATACAATTTTTTGAAAACTACAGTTTGTGACATTAATGTGTTGCATACTACATAATATGGATAGTATGCACAGAGACGCAACCCTCAATATGACCCAACATAACAGCTTTTATCCAATGCAAAAGTTCAATTTAAGACCTAACTTGCATCTGTTTTTTAGGGGGTATTTTTTATTATACATATTGATAGGACAGGAGGAAGCAAAAGCAAGGGACACTGGTAGGGGGAGACAGAGAGGAAGGGCACAGACAGTCAAATCCATGTCACCAAGGGGCATGTGTAGCCTGTACCAAGGAGCTAAGACCGCTACAACAACTCCGGCACCTAACTTACATCTTCAATGAAATTTCCAATCTCGGCTGGGTTGGCAGGTCGTGGTCGGTACTCTGGCCGGGCCATGGTTGGAGCAATGTCATTTCGGAAAACATCTGGACGGTTATCCAGACCTCTGTGCAGAACGCTCAAGTCGTAATCCTGAAGGTGGAAAGACGTAGACCAAAATAACCCCAAATCAATAACTACAGGAAGCATTTGGTTGTGGTTACTGGTGCTGTAACCTGGTAATTAGTACAAAGGGGCAGTTAGTATCATACCAGGCCAATGTCTCCACTGTTATTGCTACAGTAACCACTGCTTAAGCCCCGTGGTGGGCCGTCTCTCACCTGGTCATCCTCTCCACCTCCCTCTTCGTCATAGTAGTAGATGTTGTCCCTGACGTCGTCCTCAGGTAGCAAAGGCTCCTTCTTCACTCCACTTCTTCTTCTCATGAACATGAGCAGCAGGAGAGCCAACACTAGGGCCCCACAACACACACAGTAAACACTAGGGCCCCACAACACACACAGTAAACACTAGGGCCCCACAACACACACAGTAAACACTAGGGCCCCACAACACACACACACACACACACACACACACACACACACACACACACACAAGAGATGGGCGATGTAGGACTTCAAACATCCTTGATAGATGTAATATTCTATCCATTAAATTGGTATTTATTATATGCAGTATGAGGGTTGAATTGTCAGGAAGAATGCACATGCACCGTATTAACGCACACTAACGTAATTAAATGCTGCAAACGAACACAGCCGTCAGATGTAGCTGTAAGAATTCAGTGGACAGGTGCAGAACCCTGTGGATGATTTTAATGTTTCAAACAGATGGAATGCAGCATGAAAGCGCACAAGGAAAAAAAAATACACTCAAACTCATGAAGGTATATTCAGAAATGAAACAATGACAGTGGGAATAACACATCACTGACTTGACAGCGTTTGGTTGATGACAATGTGAGATCTAAAAAGGGGCTTATATTTTAGCTCATTCTACAAGTAATGTTAACAGTGTTCTTTTGCAAATAGGAAAATACAGCAATGCCATTTTATCCATCGTGTTGGACTAATGGAGTGAGTTAATAAATACATTAATAAAATATAGCTGCAGGCAGCAATTATGAGGAATGGCCTGGGAGGCATAAGGTCTAATAGGCCTGGTTATCTGTTTGTGTTAACTACTAATGAGAATTTAATAATTCTGTTACAGCACCTCCACATGGTCGATATTGGACAAACACTACAGGCCCCCTCTGCGCCTCATTCCAACCAGAAATAGAAAGTTCAGTGCCGATCGAATAAACAATTGCTGAGAAAAGCCCTCACTTGTGATATTATAGGACGCAGGAAGATCTTCACATACAGTATGCATGCCTCTTCTGCTCCTCATTCCAAACATGGATACCAAGTTTGGTGACAATCGGACAAACGGGTCCTGAAAAACATCCTCACTTCTTGTTTGGTGGCTTTGCTGACATTGGTGATTGGCTGAAAACGTGTTTTGCAGATCCAAAATCCATCTAATACCTTATCTTAGGCTTCGTCTGAAAATATGTTTTGGGAGGATTGGACTAAACGCGTGACCTGTGAAATCTTGGTTTTTCACAAAATCCAAAATGACAGAAAATTTTGTTAGGCGGAAATGAAATCAGCCTCTTGTAAAGTTGTTCAACATGTTCTCCCATTTCATGACACTGTTACATGTTTCTAGGACAATCAGAGCCTGAGATGAGCATTTGGAAATCTGACGTTTGACCCAGTGGTGGGGATGTGCAAGTTTCTTTAACAAATTGGCAACTTTCATAAAAGATCTGACACCATGGCGTAGTCACTAAACTATGATTAAACAGAAGACACTCTTGAAGTGTATAATAATGATGCTTACCTTTAAAAAAAAAAAATACGCCCATACACTGTATTAGCCTTATTAATTCAATTTATTAAATCTAAATATTATTCTGGCTAAATTGCTTTGACTGCGTTTTGATAAATCAGAAACCAGAGAAAGAAAGAAATGTTTTGTGGGGAATAAAACTCTTCACTCTTCCTGAGTAATTAGACATGCGTTACTTCAATACTTGAACACTGGTTTCCTTCATTATAAGTTTGGTATTCTGTATTATACATTGTCAATATAGCTCTAGATAATAAAGTTAATAAAACCTGACACGACTCCATGAAATTCATGTTGCAATATAGTTTTGCGATTTTCCCTATCCCTTTCCCAATATTAGTCTATAGCCTATATCAGGGGTGGACAACTATTTTGCTTCAGGGCCACATTGAGCTTTTGAAACCAAGTGAAGGGCCACATTTTATAGCGATGCATGAAAAATAAGATAAGAAATAAAATAGGAAATATTACTTAATTAAATTAACAAAAGCACCCCACACAGTTATGTGCATATCGTACAGAAAAATGTTTTGTAACACCATTTCCTTATTTGACTTCTCACAATTTAATCACTACTGTTAGTTTCAAGTCTATTTAGCATACTCGCAGACACCTGCAAATCAAGACAACAGCACATAAAAAAATCGTTTTTCAAGTATAATGAACCATTCAAGGTCTAAGGGGGTTAAAGTCCGCCTGGCACTGTGGATATTTTGGATTCTGAAAGGTCACACTTTGTCCTACAGTAAAGTGCCTTATAGTTTTGGATTCAAAAGACTTCTGACATTTTTCATGCATGATGCCAAAAAAATACCCCAAATTGTAGGTTTAATTTTTTGTTAATTATTGTAAAATACTTGTAAACCATGATGATCATCACTGTAAAAGCCATATTGGTATGCCCCCAGTTCTTGAGAAACAGTGTAATAAAGACTGGGGGTCATAAATAAGTAAATTAAACACTATGTATAGTAGCCTAGATATATTTACTATTTACCTATACATCTTAAAAAACCCAGCTATCCTGAACCCCGCCAAAAAATAACCTGTTTTAGTGCAGGGTGATGTCCAACCTCCTTGCAGAAATGTTATTGTCATTTTCACTTCCTGATTTGTCTGTAATGTTTTTATCTTACCAAAATATAGTCTGTGAAAAGTACCCAACTTTGAGGCACGATACCTCCGGCTATGATAAACCCACATGGATGGGCTACCACTCATTCCTTTTGTCTGATTGTCTTCTTTCCAACAGTACTAAGCTTTAGTTGCTAGCATGTATGGTTCACGAGATAATCACAATACAATCGTGCTTGATGTTCTAGATGTCGGGAGACTGGAGGGTCAGATCAAAGGACCCGGCAGGCCGCTGTAATTTGCCCACCCCTGGCTTGTATGCAAAAACACTCTGAAATGGAACCATATTGCACTTAAATACATTCATCATCAAAAGGCAAAAAAAAAACTCTTGCTGGTTACGCACTGCTTATAATACCATTAATTTTATGTGTTCTCTTGCATTATTTCAATAGCCACCCACCTATTTTAATGGAAGACTTTGAGCAAATAGGGAAACACCAGAATAGGTGGTTTGTCATGTTAGCCAGCTCATTGCACTGCATGTTTGTTTTCCACCAGATAAGGCAGCATGAGAGAATTTCAGTTTTAAAACCTAGTTTTTGACATTGTCACATGGCTGCCATCGACCGTCGAGACTTGATCGCCCAGTCCTAGTGAACACTAGTATTCACACTGTGGCACTAGAGGACTTGTATGTTAACAATAATGTGTTAGTTTGAAGGACGGCAGTTAGGAAATATTTAAACCTGAAATTAATTTACATACATAGGAGTAGAAGGATCGCTCCTAGAATTCCCAGAATGCCGGAGAGGCCGACGCCTGCCACAGCCTTCTCCGAGCACTTGACGTCGTTGCCTGAGCAGTCACAGACTATGGCCTGGATGGTGTTGTCCTGAGGAAGGCCCTGGTTGTCAGTCACTCTCAGGACCACAGTGTATTCTCCACTCTCCAAAGAAGTCTTCAGGTTCAAAATAATCCCCGTTCCTGAAATGGAAAGCAAATTATACCTAACGTAATCCTACAATTTAGAAATAAAAAAACTCATGAATACTATGAATATAAACAGCCCTAGCTACTATTTGTTTACAAAATACAACACAATGTAAACATGTACCCCACTCCATCCCATCCCATCTTTAATCTTGAGATAATATAATGATAACACATAATAAAATTAAAGAAGGTCCAGTAGCATTACACTGTCAGGAAAAAGATCCACAAATGAGCATTTAGTTGTCTGCGTATACAATATGTATATTTGGAGAAAGTCATACTTGTTGCGTTCATTCTGGCAGTCCAGTTGGAGTTGGACAAGCCCTGGAGCTGTACGGAGTACGGGGCACCGTTGCCCACTTCGTCTTTATCAATGACAGTCAGATACTGATCAGACGATTCCCTGTTGCAGACCCTGACCTCCCGTTCCTCCAGGGTTGGAGCGTTGTCATTCACGTCCTCTAGCTGGACCGACAGGGTGCCGGTGCCTGTTGCCGGAGATTCATCTGCAAATTCAAAGTAGAGCCTTGTCAAAGGTAAAAGGTTTGAGCAGAGTCCTGAACTCCAGCCTGCAGTGGGGTAAGGGATATACAGCTCTGGAAACAATTATGACACCACAGCTAAATCAATGTCTCTGGTTTTACTGTTGATGGGTGTTTATGGAAAAACAAATTAACTGCTCCCAAATTCTGTCATTCAGACCATTTATTTGGAGATCACAACTGGTTAAAATAACAAGAGATTGTTGTCATTTGTAGTTCATATTACTTTTTAAACAATACTAATGTGTTCAGTTCAGAAACCAACATTTGGAATAATAATAATTAGCTTTCATGCATCTCGGCATGCTCTCCATCTGTCTCACATTCACGTTGGGTAACATTGTCACTTCTGGCACAAATTCAAGCAGCCTGGCTGTCTTTGATGCCTTGTGACCATCAATCTTTACATCACATTCCAGAGGTTTTCAATGGGGATAATTTAACATTTGCAGTAGTCTAAATTTCTACCAGAGCTGTATTTGCTAATAGTTACTTGTGAGAGTGTGAATTTAAATACCGTTGTCTATCGCCAGTACATGAACTGTGTATTTGTTGTTTTGGACAAAACTGGATTCTCTGTCCATGAGGGTTTTGACTTTGATCATTCCAGTTGTTTGGTTGACGCTAAACCATCCAGCCTTATCGTTAAGCAGCTTGTACCTGATGAGTGAATTAATAATCACTGATTAGAAACTGTAAGTTTACATAAAGGAAAACTCCAGACCCCTAAACAGCTCAAAATCATTGTGCCGTTCAGGTACTTTATATGTTTCCGGCACGAGTCACAAAAAAAACCTCCGCGCATTCAGTAATTCCCAAGTCGGCCATTGTACAGTATGGATGTTCCGATACCAACATTTTGACTTCGATACAGATACTTGCTTTGGTACCTTGGTATCGATACCATGGCAAAATCACAGAAAACCATAGAAACACATTTAAAATACAATGTGTATTAAGAAAGTATCTGACAATTTAAATAATGTGTTTCTTACTATTTTCTTAGGCTATTGTATTCTATAGGCCTAACTGCCCATATAATCTAAACAGCTGAATTTTGTTGTTTTTACTTCTTGTATATTTAGCTTTCAATCAATAATTTCCTCTCATTTCAAAATGTAATTATGAATTATCAAACCACATCTGGATAAACAGTAAATGTGGTTGTTTATAAAGTTAAGATTAGAACTATTCAAACAGTTAATTGTTCCATAATTATTTGATAGTTGAGCATTTTGTGTATATAGAGAAAACATGCTTGTTTTTCATTTGGCCCGATTATTGCCTGATATTGATAACCAATGATTATTCATTGAATGGGAACACGCGTGCATCCGTGGCTGTGACGATAAAGTTCTAACGCATCTTGCTCCATTCACGAGAAACTTTTAAACACCTTTCACAAACTGTCACTGCAATGTATTGGGGTTTCCCGACAGACAGAGACAGAGACAGACAGGTTTACTGCACATGCCTAAACCATAAGTGTTTGGAATTTCACAATTACATCAATGCAACATTTTAGAAACTAAACTATTATTAGTTTAGTTACGCATCGAGGTTATGACGTAGCATATGCCACCCTGAGCATTTAAACTTCTCCGGTATCTGAATTGCAATGCATTCAAGCTGACCAATCACAGGTCTTGCTGCTGCGTTACCATGACGCGCAGTAAATAAATTTGAAAGGTGCACGTCAGCTACGGCAAAGGATACGGCGCAGGCAGCCAGCTACGACGTAAGCTACAGCGTTACCTCGACGCAGAAGTACAGATTAGCCTGTATAGTGGCTGAGTTTGGAATTGCCGGACTCTGTGAGAAGGTGTCTTTAATGAATATCGTGTCAGAAACATGAGCGGCACA
>JACXGM010022340.1:0-16774 GCA_016801145.1 Umbra pygmaea | reverse complement strand
TCCGCTAGTACTGTACAGCATACTGACATGTCATCCGTTAGTACTGTACATCATACTGACATGTCGTCCGTTAGTACTGTACATCATACTGACATGTTATCCGCTAGTACTATACAGCAAACTGACATTTAATCCACTAGTACTGTACAGCATACTGACATGTCGTCCACTAGTACTGTACATCATACTGACATGTCGTCCACTAGTACTGTACATCATACTGACATGTCGTCCACTAGTACTGTACATCATACTGACATGTCGTCCACTAGTACTGTACAGCATACTGACATTTTATCCACTAGTACTGTACATCATACTGACATGTCGTCCACTAGTACTGTACAGCATACTGACATTTTATCCACTCGTACTGTACATCATACTGACATGTCGTCCACTAGTACTGTACATCATACTGACAGGTTCATACATCGTTCCCACCGTCCACACAGCTGCGCTTAAAATGAGGATAGGCTACAATGTTGTAAGCTAATTGATATACTGTAGCGTATACCACCACTGAACTGCTTGGATACTTACAGTATCTTTAAGGAAACCATATAACTTATACTAAAATGAGGGGAAAAGGTGTAACCAATCGTGACCACTGAAAGAAAACGATTTTATAAAAAAGCTTATACTTCCGTATACTTGGGACGACACTACAGCTCTGGGTGGGTGGGGTTTCACATGGATTGGCTCAATATTAAATGCATGGCTAAAGCGATTGGATAACGACTTAACAGAGATATTAGTAAATCATTTGTTTTGCGCATTTCCTCCAATACGACTAATTTTAATTTTGATGCAAGTATCGACTGTGTTTTGGAAAATGTAAAGAAGTAAAAGTATCAATTGTTGTAATAAAATGTAGTGAAGTAAACGTACAAAGTTGGCAGACAGATACATACTCAAGTAAAGTACAGATACATGAAAAAATTACTTAATTACAGTAACGAAGTATTAATACTTAGTTACTTTACACCATTGGTCCCCTATTTAAGTTCTCCTCTGTGTTTGTTCCCTTGCTGGTCATTGTTATTGCATGTCATAATTCCTGCCTGTCGTCCAAGCCTACGTTTTCTCATATGCCTTTGTGAGTACGAGTATTCTTTCTATGTTAGCCTGTTAACCACGTTACCTGTGTTTTGTATCTTCTTTTTCTATTCTCCAAGTCTAAAGTGTTTTCTGTTATGAATAGTCTTCTGCGTGTTTGTTATTTTGTAGACAACTAAGTTTAAGCCTTTATTTGTAAAAATAAACATCTATATTTTCAACTCTTGCTTTCTACATTATTCCAAGCATGACACTGCTACATGGATGTTGGGGCTGCTTTCACCAGGCTAAATTGCACTGTACAATAACAGCTAATGTGAAATTGGAGGCAAACTTTACAATTTATTCCAGACTAGCTATCTACAGTACAGTATTGCTCACTAGTCTAGTCTGAGAGCAGGACATACAGTACTATACGTAGCACACATCAAACCTAGGTTGCATGGTAAATGTTCATGTGGCGTCAACTGCACTGTAACAAATATAACGGCCATGTTAGATCAGGAACTTCACGCGAGACACCTCGCTCACATTCTGATTCTTTTCATGCTACTTGGAGCAGCGCATGAATTTAGCAGCTGGGTGTCGACACTGCTCTTCCTTTGTTTGTTCTCTTGAAGTTTTGACCCACTGGTGACCCAGGTACCCTCATCCCATCCATTCTACCAGATTGACTCGCTGAACCAGAATCTTGGGATCGTCCACTCATTTTTCATGCCCGCTCTACCATCCGACAGCCTATTTACAGGACGTTGCCGTCAGGGATGCTGACAGGAATCACTGGCCCGGGACGCAACTCCACATTTAGGGCCCCCACTAAAAACTATGACTGTGCAAAAACAAAATTTGGGCCCCCCTCAGGGCTGGGCCCGGAGCAACAATCCCAGTTGTCCCCCCCGTCAGCGTCCCTGGGTGCCGTACCTGGGAGTGCACTTCTCATCAGTTAAACAGGCTCATTCACCAAAAACACCCACGCTGAGTGAAACTGAGCAGTCATCACAAGGCACCCGGATGCTCAGCTGCATGCTCTCACATGCCAGTGAAAAGCATGTAAGGTAGGGCTGTGGGGTGACCAGTTATTATGTTTGCTACAGTGGGGGGTTGTTTCTCATAAAGGGGTTGTTCTTAAATTTCGCCTGATTTTTCCCACACGGTTGCCTTGCGGAAAGAGTTTCCGCCTTGTGGGAAGGATTTTCTGAAATAATGGTGACATGGAAGCAACAATGATGCAGCCTGTTGGCCTATTTTATTTCACAGTTATGCACAATCTGCTGTCAGGTAGGCTTCATATTTATTGTTTAACTAAAATTGCATTATTTTGGCTGCTGATAGGGTTCTTTATGTGTCTGTTTTTATCGTGGTTCTATGCAACGTAATTTCATTCTATATTGCACTTCGTGAAGTGTTTTTGGAATGACAATAAAAATAATCTTGAATCTTGAATAATCTTGAGGCTGACAGAGTTGGCCTACTGTTGAAATAGATAGGCCGTCAAGTAGGTCTAAAAGTCATAGGTAACCCTCTCCATCTCTCCCTCTAAGTCACTGTTGTGCTGTTAAGCTGAGAATAAAATCTTAAAACAGCACCTTCTTGGTCTTCTGATGGTTTAAGGTGTGATGAACGTGTGTAGTGGCAGTGTTTGAGGTTTTTCTGTCAACGTCTAGCATTTACGTATAACAGGCGCCCCCAAACCTCTCTTCAGGGGTCCCCCTGCTATACGTAAAAGCTTTTGTTTTAACCACAAACTAGCACACCTGATTGAATTAGTCAACTACACATTAAGCCTTTGATTTAATCAGGTGTGTCATTTCAGGGTTTAAACAAAACGTCCTGTCGGGCGGGGCCCGAGTAAAGGTTTTGTAGTGGGGGAAAGGTACCCCGCCTGTCTCTGAACAACACTGTAACCATCCATTCCTCTGGTCAACCCCCATTGGCTCACCTTTGTGAAGCAGTGACGTGCGACATCATTTGCATAGGTTGAAATGAAGTTAGTTGATAAACTGGTAAAATTCAGTTTGAATTCAAAGACAGATGATTATAAAAGCAGGACATGGTCATTCTTCTTCCTCTTTCCTTCCTGGTTCCGGTGATATGGTAACAATGGTATTCTCTCTCTCTCTTTCCCTCTTTCTTTCTCTCTTTCTCCTAGCTCTCCCTAATTCAGTGTTAGGTTTTGGTTTTTGGACTCTTAAGTCACACATTAAACAACAAAATAAAACTCCATAATTTCCAGTACTTAAAAAACATCTATTTACACGTGCAAAAAGGAGTAAGAAGAATTAAAACGTATGTTCTCCTACCCCTTAATACACTTTCTATCATATTAAATGAATTAGCTACAAAACAACAAGTCTACAGAGATAGTAAATATGTAATCAATAAAATATATATTCAACAGTTCTATTCACATTCATGTATTTACCCATCCATAACAATATTTATACACATACTTCAGATTATTTAATATAAATCCAGGTTATTAATTGCACTGTGTTTCTCTGTACCTCTGGAATATAATTTCTTTAAAAATCTTTTTGAACTGGAATAACTTTAGACATTGCTTTAATTTGTTATTTAGTTTATTCTACAATTTAGTGCCACTGACAGATAAACAGAAACCTTGTAGTTTGAAAACTGGAAGTCTTAAAATTTGAGAAGTCGTAGCCCCCCTCTCTTTCAGAAAATATTTTCTGTATGTTACCAGGCAATAAATTGTTTCTCGCCTTAATTAATGCTGTTTGAAATTTGAGTAGTTCAAGTAATCTTAATGCTTTAGAGTGTGAAAGTAGCGAATTTGTGTGTTCCAAATATCCAGTGTTAGGAATTATTTATACATTTTTTTTAAGTATGATTAACGATTTTAATGAATTTTGATATGTTTTCCCAAACCTCTACACAGTAATGAACAATAGAAAATGTGGAATGATTTGTAGTCTAACATGTGCTTTGCTTTAGCCAAGATTGAAATACTTCTAGTCAGTTTGAGATTTCCAGCAAATCCTGTCATCTATAATCACACAAAGAATTTTCATTTCATATACTCTTTCTATATTTATACCTTCTATCTGTAACTGAACTTGATTGATTGATTTACAATTGCCAAATATCATGAATTTGGTTTTACTGACATTTAATGATAACTTATTCGTGTCAAACCACTGTTTTATTTTTCTGAATTCTGAAGTGATTAAGTCCAGGAGTTGCTGTAAATTCTGACCAGAACCAAAGATGTTTGTGTCGTCTGCAAATAATACAAATTTCAGTAATAATAATACCAATTTTACATATGTTGTTAATAAGAGGATAAATAGTTTTGGTCCCAATACTGACCCCTGAGGGACACCACACGCAATGTCCAAACATTCAGAAGTATAATCTCCCAACTTCACAAATTGTTGCTTGTCTTTTAAATAACTGCTTAACCAATTCAACACTAACCCCCTAATCCCGAGCCAAACCAATTTATTGATTAATATTTCATGATTAATTGTATTAAATGCTTTGTTCAAATAAATGAATACCCCAACTACATATTTCTTTGTGTCTGTGGAATTTGTGATTTCTTCAATGAGATCAGTTAAAGCTAGTGATGTTGACCTATTTTCTTTCTGAATTAATATTGACTGTCAGTAAGTAATGTGTTTTATCTATGAATTTGAAAGAAAGAAGTCAGACAAAGCACAGATACAGTTGGGCTCGTAAGTTTGAATACCCTGGCAGGAATTGTTAAATTTCGGCATTGATTTTGACAATATGACAATTACTGCAAAAAATCGGAATGTTATGTAAGGAAAGTGATCATATGAAGCCAGTAATTATCACATAGTTGCTTGGCTCCTTTTGTAAACCATACTGATCAAAAGTTTACATACCCTTGAATGTTTGGCCTTGTTACAGACACACAAGGTGACACACAGGTTAAACACCTTTGGGATTTTAAATTGCAATCAGTGTCTGTGTATAAATAGTAGCTCTTACCTGTATGCACTGAGCAGGCTAGATACTGAGCCATGAGGAGCAGAAAAGAACTGTTAAAAAACCTGCGGAATAAGGTACTGGAACTGCATAAAGTTGGAAAAGGATATAAAAAGATGTCCAAAGCTTTACAAATGCCAGTCAGTATTGTTTAATCACTTATTATTAAGAAGTGGAAGATTCAGGGATCTCTTGATACCAAGCCAAGGTCATGTAGACCAAGAAGATTTCAGACAAAAATTGCCAGAAGTATTGTTCGGGAGAAAAAGAAAAACCCACAGGTAACATCGGGAGACACACAGGCTGCTCTGGAAAAAGACAATGTGGTTGTTTTAGGTAGCCTAATAAAAAGATACTTGAACAAAAATTTACTGCACCAGTGCCACAAAAAAAGCTTTTTTACAATATGCCGACAACACCTTGACATGCCTCACTGCTTCTGGCACACTGTAATTTTGAGTGACAAGAACAAAATAGAGCTTTATGTTCACAACCATAAGCACAATGTTTGGAGAGGGGTCAACAAGGCCTATAGTGAAAAGAATACTATCCTCACTGTGAAGCATGATGGTGGCTCACTGATGTTCTGGGGGTGTGTGAGCACTAAAGGCATGGGGAATCTTGTGAAAATTGATCGCAAAATGAATGCAGCATGTTATCGGACAATACTGGCAGACAATTTACATTCTTCTGCACGAAAGCTGTGCATGGGACGCCCTTGGACATTCCAGCATGACAATGACCCTAAGCACAAGGCCAAGTTGACCCTCCAGTGAGGGCCAATGGGCAGCTATAACACCTGCAAGAATTCGGGGCCTCATAGACAACTATCACAAAATATTAGTGACTTTCGAACAGGGGTCATTTCAGTATTTTCTTTGTTGCCATGTTATGTTTTATGATTGTGCCATTCTGTTATGACCTACTGTTGAATATGAATCCCTAAAAACAATTTGTTTTGCCTGCTCACTCATGTTTTCTTTAACAATGGTACATCTACTATCAATTATCCAGGGTTATGCAAACTTTTGAGCACAACTGTATGAAGAAGCTGTCCTACCTTTGCCTTGTCATGCTAAATGTACAGAACACAGCTGTTTTCAATCTGCTTAAATACAGCACAAATTATGACTCAACAACCTGAAAAACCAACACATTTGGTTAAAATAAATTGCCCCTTTTCAAGTTAAATGGCATCAAAATGTATAGAATTGTTATCTGTAGTTTAAAGCAATTTGTGTTGAGTATCAACTGATAGTAGCTTTGACAGTGTTTTAGGAACATTAAGTCTACTACAATCCCTAAGAGATTATGGCCTGTATGGTTATTGTTTGTAGTTGAGGACACTCCAGGAATCCCAGGAGATGCCTCTGTCATGTAGGAAAAAGTAAGACACTGATTAGTATTGTTTACATTCGATAAACAAGATTTGTTGCCAGGAATTTGTATTTCTAAATGATGTTGTCAATGCCAGCGTCATTCTATGACCCTGTAGGAAATGTGACGCAAATGTAAAAAATATAAATGGGTGGTTTATGGAAAAGAATGCAAATACTGCAAAATCATGTAACCTGTTTTAACATATTAGAATATTACCTACGGCAACTGACATAATATTGATCATCAGTTTTTTATGATGAACTACATGATCTAACTGTTTACGAACTGTTGGGATGATCGTTTTTTTTTATTTATTTATCTACGATTTTTCTCACTTCCCAATTCCCTCTAATCCAGCCTTGTCGGCAGCTCCACAACTCCTTGGACAGATCTGTGGGATGACGAGGGGCGCTTACATGGTTCATTCAACCACATGTCAACCAAGCAGCTGATTGTTTTTGCACTGCTCATCTCGACAAAAGTCCATGGAAAGCAACGCGGCAGGATAGATAATCAGACTTATCTAACCCAAATCCCGGGCAGCACTATGCCAATTTGCCCTCCCTTGCGCAGGAGGACCGACGAAAGTCAGAGAACCATTAGTCAGGCCCGAACCAGGGATGATCACTTTTAACAGCTTCAATGAGTAGTGCTACTGTACATTATATGCTCAGTGAATAGAATATCTTTGTCTGAAACACCAAATTGTGTTGGCTCCCCGGGTAGTGGAGAATTCTGATCAGTAAATTACAGTACGCATTCATTGTCCAGTTCGTCAACTTCGATCCTTGAAGTTCCTTCGGGTCTGTTCACTATTGGAGTTATTGTAGTGGGTTTAGAAGGAGTTGTTATGTGTAGCATGTGGTTCATCTGAACATGTTCATGAAATGGTTCCACCATTAGTCTATAATGCTCACTGTGTCAGGGTATGATACTGCTGGTCAAAGATGACACTGTGATGACACTGTGATGACACTGTGATGACACTGTGATGACACTGTGATGACACTGTGATGACACTGTGATGACACTGTGATGACACTGTGATGACACTGTGATGACACTGTGTCAGGTTATGATACTGCTGGTCATGTGATGACACTGTGATAACACTGTGATAACACTGTGATGTCACTGTGATGTCACTGTGATGTCACTGTGATGTCACTGTGATGTCACTGTGATGTCACTGTGATGACACTGTGATGACACTCTGATGTCACTGTGATGTCATTGTGATGTCATTGTGATGTCACTGTGATGTCACTGTGATGACACTGTCAGGTTATGATACTGCTACCCCCTCTTTGCCCGTTTATGCCCTAGTGCTTTCATCAAACCCTAATGCATCTTGCACATATTCACCCACACAATCGTCTTTGTATAATTTGCACACTATCATTTCCATAGCCACACTCAATATGTTGCCTGCTCTAGTGTTATTTTTGCACTGCCACTTTGCATTCTGACTAATCTTCCTCTCTTAGGCACTATTTACACTGAATGTACAGTATATTATACCTACCATACACTCAGAGTATCCTAGTATATTATACCTACCATACACTCTGAGTATCCTAGTATATTATACCTACCATACACTCTGAGTATCCTAGTATATTATACCTACCATACACTCTGAGTATCCTAGTATATTATACCTACCATACACTCTGAGTATCCTAGTATATTATACCTACCATACACTCTGAGTATCCTAGTATATTATATCTACCATATACTCTGAGTATCCTAGTATATTATAACTACCATATACTCTGAGTATCCTAGTATATTATACCTACCATACACTCTGAGTATCCTAGTATATTATACCTACCATACACTCTGAGTATCCTAGTATATTATACCTACCATACACTCCGAGTATCCTAGTATATTATACCTACCATATACTCTGAGGATCCTGCACTCTGTATTTGTACTTTGTGTACTACTTCATGTGTAATACTTTGTGTACTACTTCATGTGTAATGTCACGTTGTCTTGCACCTCATGCTTTGTCTTGGCCAGGTCGCCCTTGCAAATGAGAATTTGTTCTTATTTGGCCTAACCGATTTAAATTAGGTTGAAATAAAAAGTAAAAAGAGACGGGTAACACTGTCAGGCATTCATTCCACCACCCCAGAATGCTCATTAGACACTTTGCAGCGCTCACTGCAAGCCCCCTGGTTACCCTGTGGTTACCCCTGGTTACCCCCTGGTTACCCCCTGGTTACCCTGTGGTTACCCCCTGGTTACCCCCTGCACGCCATACCCCACGTAACACAGAACAGGCGGGATTTCTATCAAACCGGAAAGCTGGTGAGGATTGTGAAGGTGATATTACAATATTTACAAACTCTCGCGAAACAGCATTTCTGTGTTCTTATAACCATCTGGAAGACAGTAGTTTGTAATGCGCTCTGAAGTGATTTTGCAGAGCGAAAGAATGCCAAAGAAGTGCTGCGTGTGGGGTTGCAAAATGGTTGCAAAACCTATTTCTCAAAAGGTGGCATTATTTCCATCAGTAAATTTAGTGACAGAAATATTACTAGGGAGTTTTTCCTAGCCACTGTGCATCACTTGCGTTGCTTGCTTATGGGGGATTTGGCCCGGGTGTCTGTCAAAACACTTTGTGACAACTGCTGTTGTAAAAAGGGCTTTATAAATAAATGTGATGGATGTTCTCAATCAATCAATCAATCAATTAGAGAATGTATGTCTGGTATGCCTGCCAGTTGGAAACAAGTGGTAGTCTTCAAACCACCTCCATCCTTCTAATTGGCATATATAACTACTCACCTCTCCACCTGATAGCTGCTGTGTGGTGAGCGTTCTGGCGCAAAATGGCTGCCGTGCATCACACAGGTGGGTACTACACATTGGTGGTGGATGAGGTGGGCTTTCCCCCTCACTGTGTAAAGCTCTTTGGGTTCCTTGGAAGAAAAGTGCTATATAAGTTGAATGCATTATTATTATATTGTTATTACCATGTCTGTGCAGGAGGCGCTAACTGATTTGTTAGAACTAAAGTTTTCAAATGTATTATTTTAGCTTTGCTAATGTAGCTATTTGGGCTAGCTAGCTAGGTAGATTGTATTGTGCTGTAACTAGTTACTAAAATAGGAAATCAAGCAGGTCAATCTAGATGAATGGCTTGTTATGCTACTTGGGCGTCAATTTAACTATGATTGAAACTACTCGTAAAGTGTGTAGACGATAGACATTCTTTCATTGTTTGGCTTCACTTCGACTCTTTGGGCCTCCTGAAGCTGTTACAATATGTGACAATGGAAATAGATGACAAGCTGGCCTCCTCATCATCCCCAAGTCCAAGCATGTTCTGTTTTATCAAGCCTTCTAATAGCCCCTGGCTCCTTACCTTGTACTGTTCTTTTTTGTCATTTTTTCTTTGCTACAATAGGTTTGTAAAGCGACTTTGGGTCCTTGAAAATCATTATAAGTACCATGTATTAATACTATTATTATTTAGTCTCTCAGTCAAGGTTTATTTCCAACTCTGGACTAATGCAATATGAAAACCAATGGATTGAAATTTACTACACATTTACTGTATATATATATAATTTAAAATGTTTATTGGCTATGGATGCACATTTCTCAGTAAATAATAACCATAAATTATCCAGCCAAACTATAGTATAAATAGTATTTTGTATTTGTAAATGTATAAAAGGAAATCTGGGGGAGTCTGTTTGAATGGGCCTGATGCAACTGATTAAAATTAATAATTGTGTCGTTATCCATCATCTTTTGATGCTATGCTTAAGTTTGTCAGTACAGGAGATGCTGGATCTCCAGCCAGTAGGCTACACAGTCATTTGTGTAAATGACTGCTTACTTAATTCTGTGATTTCCTTAATTTATTTTCAGACAGTTGAGATGGAATGTCAAACAAGTTTTTTTTTACTATTTTAAGACAGTGGCAGCCATAGCCTAAAGCCTTATGTTTACATACTTATCTTACGGTTCTATAGAACATATTCTGTTCAATAAATATTGTTAGTTTATACCTCATTATGTTCTGCATATGTCTACATATCCCTATACCGGTAGATGAACCACTAATGAAGTAGGAAGGGCCTCTGCAAAAAAACTCCCTTGTATAATAAAGATTCAACTTTGTAATGCTGGCAGTTCACTGGACTAACACATGCCCATCTGCGCTCGAAGGACTTTGTATCCATTATTAAGACACAGGAGAACTGCAGGCAATATTTTGTTATTGGTTTTATGTTAATAATCTGTTAACACGGATAAAAACAATTAGATATGGACACGACTAAAGTGAAAGAACGCAGGAAAGGTGGAAACCAAAAGGGTACAGGTAATAAGAACGATAAACAGACGAATCCAGCGGACAACTCCCCACAAGGTAAGCTGTCATTACTTTGAGAAAGTAAGAGGAAATGTTGTTAGTTCATGTTTCATTTTCAGACGAGTCTAATCATGGTTATACAAGTGTACGACTGATATATACACTTTATTAATGTGTTGACAACGAACGTACAATTTAATGAATCAACCTTTACTTTAACGTGTCACGGAAGGAAAAACGTGTTGCTTTATTCATGGAGAAACTACTTGCTTTGACTGAACGTGATTCGTTCTTTAAATAAAGTTAGATATTCAGGGGACGTTTGGCAAAATATGTATTTTTAATACGTTTATGTTATTAAATTAAAGAGTTTATTGTTATTGCAATCAAGGTAGAGTACAGAGAAAAATATACAAGCAAGTAACTCGCCAGTCAAGATTTCGCGGTCGTATCTCTTGGAATGTGACAGGTGTAACCCATTGGAATTCCTATGCAAACGGTGGCTTTTATCTATGTATTTCTACAACTGTTATTCCTGGGAACTCAATTTCAATTGGAATATCTAGGATGGATCATTATTAAAGTGGGCACTTTCAAGGCTATAACGTAAGGAGTGGAAATCCCATGGGTTTGAAACATAATCGTACTACTTTGATCCCTATTGTTGAGCTTCCTTCTTATGCCAGCAGCAATTTGCCATTTGGTGGCAGATGTGGAAAAATTTGGGAGTCTTGTGGGAACTTTTGACAGGTGTTGAGTCCGTTTTTATTCAGCTTGGTTAACGATTGTTCCATTTGGCTATCAACTGGTAGGTTTATCAATACAACGTCAATATTTTTACTCAATATATAGCTATGGTTTCTGCCATTCAAGCTGAATATTGTAAATTCTGAAAGCAGTTTCCCCTGTGACATTCTGTCACCTAACTTACTAAGTTATACTGTATGATCTAAGTTTATAGTATTGTCCTATGTTCAACATTCACAGTGTGCTGTAGTGAAAGGTTGTGTTGAGGCCTTTGACAAGCAAATATCTTTAGCTTGAGAATGGGTGTAATATTCTGTATTGTGAGATTGGCAATGTTAAAAAAAACTCTATCTTCTCGCTTAGGAAGACTTAGACCATAGCATCTGCCTTGGTTTTTATTTGATTTAAAAAGTTAAATCTGGATTTCCAGTGTCAGTAGAAATGTATAATACATATACATTTATTATTAAAGAATAGAACTTAATGCTAATTTAATTGTTGTACCACTGCAGTTCCCAAAATTGTTTCTCTTCTGTTTGGAAACACGTGAACACATCCAACCTCAAAACGAATGTAGTTCTGACTGATTTTCATGTAACAGATGACCAGTCCTTTCTCCTGTGATTGTTAGAGCAGTTAACTTTTCGTTGCCAGATGTGACGGATATCTTAAACTGCAGATTTCTGCTTTAAAGTTTGGAAAAATCTAAGTTACCAAGCTAGTGACAATAGTCTCCTGGTCAAGGAGTTTGGTATTGTCTGGACCCTTTTAACACTTGTCTGGAGTCCAGTATTAGATCATGAAATTCCTCCATCCCCGTAGAAGCATGGCTTGGAATGTAGACTGATCCGTGTAAATTTGTGGTTTAAAAAACGCGGAGGAGTTTCCCTGTAGGAGTTCTTCTACTGTATGACATTGAAAAACAGCTGAACAGGCTGACTTGGGCCCAGTGAAATCCTGGCTCTGACAAAACACATGGGGCCATAAGGAAGTTATTCTCTCAGGTCCTGGCTACAAACAGATGTGTATTTGTTTTAAAAAATATGAATATATTTCAGTAATGTAAACATTCAACCAATCAGACTCTCTGAAACCGAGACAATGTGAAAAGTTGTGATGTTAGGTGTTAGCACCATGTACGCTATAAGCATACATAAACTATTATGTCATTACACGCTGTTGGTGACAAGCAACTTTAAAAAAGATAACATTCATCAGAGCTACCTAGGCCCGTGACTATTATACCTCTTCTGGACACCTCCATCTGTTCATACATTACATGAATCCCAGAGAAAATGACATTATCAGGCCCCTTGACTGCTTTCAGGTGAGTTAGTTCAGGGCTGCAACGGAATTTTAAGATGGATGGGAATTCTACTCATAAAATTGTTATTGGAAACAATCCGAGTATTGCTTTTCCTATGCCTTGTATAGGACCCAGCCATTTAAAGACTTCTGCCTGACCTCTAGAGGATTTTTAAAGGAAAGAACTGTACAGTATTGTTCCAAATCATGATAGAAAACCTGAAAGGATTTTATAACTAGGGCTCAAATAAATAACAATATTCTTTTAGATATTTGCTTCAAGCCAGGTGTGTTGCCAGCCTCTTCCAGGCCAGTGTATCCTAACATGCATGTTTATACCCGAGAAAACATGACCATGTTGTCAAGTCGTAAAATCCACTATTTTCAGCCTTCATGTCTCTCAAGAGAACATCTTTGATCTTAGGCTTTTCAACAATTATTGTTGTTGAGGATCAACACCATCACATTAGACTAGATAATGTCTTCGACTTCATTACATCTTTGAATTCCGGCAGGTCCTTAACAGATTCTTTGAAAGGAGAGGTTCCGTTTTGGGCTGGGCAGCTCTTTCCAAAACGATTGGCTGAGTGAAAGTAGAACTGCAGTGACGAAGAGGGTTTTTCCACAGAAAACAAAGACATGAATGAACACTCTCTCTCACCTACAGTACACATATAAACACACAGATTAAGGTGGGAAACCCTTGTCATTTCCTTGAGCTTTCCTCACTTAAGGTGCTGTGAGCTCTGTCAGGGTTGAGCAATAGTGTAATCATGAAAAACCTGCCCAGAAATCAAAGACTGAATGCAGATTAGGCCAGCCCAGGGAGAATTAAGCTGCTCTGAGCCCCTGTACCTCCGGCCGGAGAGCTCCACCTTATACCCCAGCGTCAATCGACTGGTCCTTGGATGTGATCCACGGGTGAGATCCATTCAAATGTTTGGATTATCAGTTTTGCTCTCTATTGTGAAGTGACATTGATGCACTCATTTCCTCTTTTCAAGTTTTTAAGTCTGTTCATTTGTGACCTACCATCTGCCATTTTATATCAACAACTGTTGCATAATTTCCACTTGATATCAACATTTTTTAAAGTGTTTAGTTGATAGAACATTTCTCTGATTACTGCAGATTAAGAGTTACTGCAGGCACATGCTACAGTAGATATTGCTAAATGTTTTTTTCTACTGTGCATCACTTCTGCGTGAGAAGCTAGTCCTTCACTTCCACTCAGATTTGACCACAGGAGGTGATCATTCTCTTGAAGGCACTGAGCAGAACATAAACTCAGAGTTCAACTCTCCACATTGTCTGTCACTCCAAACGCCCAAGGCTTTATGAAACATCTAAAATCATGCTTATATATCCACATCAAATACCTCATGTTTTGTCTTTGTAGGAACAATGTAGTAGGTTTAATGCCACTTCATACTTAATATAAGTCAGAGTTCATGTGTGTATTACATTATTTGTTTGTTTTAATATTTATATTATCATTCAAGTTGACTGAGAATAGATTCTCATTTACAGCAACAAGAATGAAACAGGGGGGCCATGGCGTCTTTAGTGACCACAGACAGCAGAGAAACCCACCTAATATTCCATATGAAAGACTGCACCTTACTCAGGGTGACATTGCTTTCCCATCCAGGGACCCAACCAGGCCAGACGCTGCTTAACTTTGGAAGCAAACTCGCAGTGAAACATAGGGCACTACTAGCATAATGTCTCCATAAATCACCTAAAACATGTAGTGATTTTGGTTTCAGTTGGTTGAGATATTGGCTTTGGTATTAAGCAATGGTAGGAAAATTTGGAAAAACGAATTGGATGATCAAGCTGTGATTTGGCTTTACGGGATAAATTCTTTATTGGGATATCACCCAAAAGCACGCACACGCAGACCTGAATGCCTCTTCCTCTATTTGCTAAATTCCATAGAAACTTGACAGCTGCATTGACACCATGAGTCTGATGCAAACGCTGGTGTTTTGTTTCAAAATGTTGCCTCTTTATTAAACAGTGTGAGTACTGTTGGATACACAAACTGAACACGGCAAGATATTAGAAAAGAAGTGTTGCGGATTGCATTTCATGTACATTTATATTATGATTTCTTGCTTTGGGATTATGACGATTAAAAACAATTTTTCTTGACAGTTCTAAACCTTGATTTCCAAATTCACTTTTATAAGTGATGTTTTGAGTTGTACAATGAACAGACCTTGAACAGTAATCTCTCTTAATGCTTTGAAGATGAATGGGGCCACCTGGAGTTTGTACAGTATTTTTTCAGTATATAAGGTAATGATAAGGTGGTCAATGACGTGGCCTGTCTATTTCGCTGCCCAAAATACATTTTAAATATATAATGGTATAAATTATTATTCAATATTATAAATTAATGATCACCTCTAATCACCTTAATGATCAACTCTGAGTTATTGAGCTCAGAAATGCAATTTTTTTATTCCTAGTAAATGTTCACATTTTCATTTAAATACAGAAATGCTCCAAAATGTGCCCGACTGGAGCACGCGCCTTGTGACGGGTTTTAGACCCGGCTCAGCCGACTGTCTTGCGTCCTTTCTCTCTTTACATGCCCGTCTCCAAAAACTCTGTGTTCTCTACTGTCATGTTCGTAACCACAATAAAACACCCCTCTTCCCTCAAAAAACTATTTAAACAAAGAAATGCTCCAAAAACATAACAAATAACTTATTAAACCCTGCTGGCATCTTTTTATTTATATTTTCTGTAAATCATTGAGGCATGCAATTGTTTTGTATAGTAATTCTCTCTCTCCCGCTGTCATTCACAAACACTTGAAATGTGCAAACTATTCTATGATCGTTTGTGGAAACACAACCTTGAATGACATCGGCCAGGCCGTGATGGTGCGGAGCTGTACAGTGTGCTTTAGATGTTGTCAATGGAAAATTGGCATTTGTGTGCTGAGTGAGCCAAAACTACCAGTGATCTAGTTTGAGCCAAACATACCAGTGATCTAGTTTGAGCCAAACCTACCAGTGATCTAGTTTTTGTCAGGTGAGAGGAACAGTTGGGACATCCCAGCATTATGGAGACAAATTAACAAATTTTATATATGGAGCCGGTCATATAAAACAGTGGGTAGTTAATGAAGAACAATTTTTTCCTAATTAAGTGGTTTCTTAATTAGGAACAACTAGTGATTTTTAATTTTTTTATTGGTAGCAAAGCGATAGATTTCTCTGTGATCATTTATCCCACACTGTATCCTTCAGGGACAGAAAGATTACCTAGTGGTCAGGGCATCTGACTAGTCCCTGGTTACATCTCCAACTACATAAATGAAAGCTCTGTTTTGTCCATAAGCAATACAGTAAACCTTAATTGCCTTCCAAACATAAAATTCCCCTTCGTCATTGTTGAAAATAATAAACTTGGTTAAATAATGGTACATTTAGAGAAATTTAAAAAATCTAATATTACTGGACTATGTACTACTGGACTATGTACTAATGGTACTGCACTGTGTACTATATAATCAAAAGGTTGCCAGTTCGATTCCTGACTGTGCCAAATGTTGTTTTGTCTTAGGGCAAGGCACTTTACCCAAATTGCTCCCAGGACGTTGCTGTAAATAAGAACTTGTTTTTAGTCAACTTACCTGGTTAAATAATGGTAAAAAAATACTTCAAATGCAATGTGTACTACCACCATGTGTACTGTTGTACTACTGTTCTGAATACTACTGCACTGTTTACTACTGTTCTGAATACTACTGCACTGTTTACTACTGTTCTGAATACTAGTGCACTGTTTACTACTGTTCTGAATACTAGTGCACTGTTTACTACTGTTCTGAATACTAGTGCACTGTTTACTACTGTTCTGAATACTAGTGCACTGTTTACTACTGTTCTGAATACTAGTGCACTGTTTACTACTGTTCTGAATACTAGTGCACTGTTTACTACTGTT
>JACXGM010022339.1:0-16774 GCA_016801145.1 Umbra pygmaea | reverse complement strand
TTTATAACCGATACGTCAGTGTTTTTGACAAGTGCGACACAGGTATCGTTCAATGTCACATGACAAAGTGTTTCGACGACACTTTGTCATGTGACCAGCAGTGTTTTTGAAACACGTCTCGATACGTTGTTCCGATGCAGTGAGTGTCGAAAAACATCGAGACAGTTTCGACACTTGAGTGTCGAGCGCCCATCACTAGCTACAGCCAAGTTCACAAGCTAGCAACGTAATTACACAGCTAACGTTTGATGTCTAGCAGCTGTCTAACCCACTGAGTTACCAACAGCCTGGTTAGATGTAATGTTAGATGTATAGCTAGCCTTAACGTTACTGTAGTTAACTGTCAATTACCGTTGACTGTTTATTGTAGGCAAATACATTTTTTTTTCAATTTTCCTGAATGCACCAATACCACTTAACCCTTTAATGTCCTCGCTGCGAAAAAAGCCATTGTGTGCTCCACCAAATGGTCGAGTGGAACATTAAACTTGCGTCGACAGCAATTTACTAGCTTACTAGTTAAAAACCAATAAGCTACAGTACACCTGTCTGGTTTGTGCTTTTTAGTATTACATACTGTAAGTTAATCAGCTGTGCCTGTGCCCCTGTCGCATGAGAGAGCGAGAAAGCAGTGGGAAGATGGTGAGCAGGTAACCCCTTGAGGAGACCAAACATTTAACCATATGGGCCAAGACTGAACACTGACCCACAGACAGCTAGCCCTCCTCCATTTATCTCCCTATCTCCATCCTCAAGTGATGATGATGAATCAGATCACACACACACACACACACACACACACACACACACACACACACACACACACACAATTGCCTTTTAAAATCCCCTTCCACTCAAGTGTGTTTTGTTTTTGTTCATACAGTTGAATGTTTGAGCTTCACTGTGCAGAGTGACATCTGATTAAAAATAAGTTTATATTTTGAAAAATGTGTTCACAAAAGTAGAACATCACAAATCATTTTCTAATTACTCTTTTGATAATTTATTTGTTCATTTTCCATACTGGCCTAATTTTTTTGGAATTGGTGTTGTATTTTTGTGTCCATCAGTTAATCTTTTGAAATGAAAAAAATGCACAATCCATAAATTGCTACAGGAGTAAATGTAATTTCAGGGTCAACATGATAATTTAACTTTTTTATAAAAACATATCAGTTATGTTATTCAAGTTATGATATTACAGTTTTTCTCTATTGCTATGACACTAACACCCATTTGCTGAACAAAGTACTCAGTTGCCTAAACTCATTTGGCTAATTGGGCAGTCTGTTATGAATACCTTAAACCATTTCTCATGGTAAAACACAATTTGCAGATCTCACTTAGACTGACTCTAAACACATTGGCCCTCATTTATGAAATGTGCGTACGACCTAAAACAGGTGTAGGACAGGTGTTTGCTGATTCCTACGCAAAGCAAGGGATTTATCAATTTGAACGTGAGTGTAGGCTGCAATAAAATCTCATGTTTGGTCTGACCTTGTGTACGCAAGTTCTTTAGTGTGACTAGCGGTGTTCATGGTATAACCACCCGGTTCAGTGAATTGTTGTACCAGCAATCATTGATGAATATTTGTGCATCGCAACTACCCCATATTGCAAGTTACATTTCAGAATTATGAATGAATTGTATAATTAATTGTGTTTTAGCAAATGAGAAACTGTAAATAAGTGAGTAATGTTTTCATGTCATGCATGTTTTTTATCAGAAATTGAAGCTCCAAATCCTCATTTTTTCACTCAATGGCCTTTGTGCCCTAGCATGTGGCCTTTGTGCCCTCAAAAATTTTCTGACACCAAAG
This sequence comes from Umbra pygmaea, assembly GCA_016801145.1. Lineage (NCBI taxonomy): Eukaryota > Metazoa > Chordata > Actinopteri > Esociformes > Umbridae > Umbra > Umbra pygmaea. The sequence continues at coordinate 14,951 of JACXGM010022339.1, read as the reverse complement.
GCCAAATGGCCTTGCCCCTAAAATGACAAAATTCCAAGCCTGGTTGAGAACCACTGTACTAAGTTACTAATCTAGTAAACTAATATTCACATGAAATAAAACAATTAAACATTGCATTGGCATAGTACTATTTGTATTTGATACAACTTCACCTATTGAATCTGTTTTGTAAATCAAATAGTTGGGTTTTGCCAAAACAAATATTTAGTCTGTGCATTTTGATAGTTGTCTTTTTATTAACCAATCGGATTTGGTGCTGCACAACGGGAGTGCAGATATCAAGTGCTTCTGGAATTCACGTTGGATAAATATCTGGTTTAAAAATCAAAACACAAATATGACAATGAATATAAAAATAACAAAAGCAGTAACTGAGAAACATGGGATTTCGTCTTTAACTACAGAATTATTCTCTTGCTCGAGGAGTCGGAACAGACTGATGTTTTCTCATTTCGCCACCATCTGACTCAACAATATAAATAGGCTACTTTGAAAACCATGTTTGAGAACACTAGCGATGTATATTCCCTGCTAACATGAATGCCTTTTAATTAAATGTGGAAGTAAAAAAACCTGTCTTCTGTGCATCATTTTGAATAAGCATTGTATTTTGACAAGTTATATGTGCGCATTGACTGTGCATTGTCGTGTGGACATATTAAACCAGCACTCGTTTGGTGCCAGTACCCGATTTTGATCAACTACTGGCTGATCTGATGATTAATTATAAATCCCACTTTTTCATTATATGCAACGCAATATTGATAGTTAGTCCTTGTGCAGCAGTATTTTTTGAATGGGTCGTTTTTCCCTAAAAGCCTTTAGGAAAACAGAACGGATAAAAGTTTTGGTTGATAAAAAATGGGAACAGTTCTGTCGGGACGAAAGCAGTGAACCTCTACCCACTATTCTAGACTAATATTAACCATGTGAAGCTAACAAGTGATTATATGACTGATTTTAATTGATCCCCTTTCATGCTTGCTACAAACTTATCATGGCATCTCTACATCACAATTTCCTCCAGACTAGCTCATGACAGATGGGCTGGCGGCACGCAGTTTCCACGTGATTTGCTATCTAATTGTAACACTAGAGGAAGTGGTTTCTCTCAAAGTATCGGCCATAATCTGCGAGCAAAAATGCAGATTTATAATTATTTGAAAAACTCATCTGCTATAATTTATCGGCCAGTTCGATTTAATTAGCCAACCTCTATTTTAGATGGAATGCAGGTTTAAGGCACTTCTTGCGTCAGTTTGCCAACCCGGATGCTCACCCTGTGGTAATAACTAGGGCCGTGCACAGACATTTTGCGGCACTCAAGTAAAAAAAGGGCACCCAACACACGCATGTAGGCTTGCATGCGCGCACACACCACACACACACCCTTTACTAGTGTCCATTATTTCCATTTCCCAATGTTGCCCCATTTTCATTTATATTCACACAATATGTTTTGAACTTGGGCCTAGTTTAGTCTCCTCTAACACACTATTCTTTTAAAGCTCAAATTTTAATACGTTTTTATTATTCATGAAGTAATGTAATTCAGTCAGACTGTGTTCAGTTGATCAGACCAATCACTTATGAGTAGGCTAGAACAGACAAACTGCCTAAAGGTGACAGATTGCTCAGTGGTTCAGTAGTCAGACTTGTAAGCATTTACCAACCCAATACATGTCTGGGCCCCAATCTTAAATATATTCATACTAATAGTTTTACAGTATGTTATTAAGATATGACCACTGCCTGCAGTCCTCGTCTTCCAATACCAGATTTTTTTTTTACATTGTCTCTAATTAAATGAACACCTATGCCAAGCTATTTTGCCCAAAACTATACTGAACAAATCTAGGAAAGCAATTTCAAAGTATTAACTGAGTTACATTTCAAATAAAACATCAGTCAATTGACTGAGTTAAAATCAAATCATCTTGCAAATATGTCACTGTTACAGACCAGTTTGTGAAAATCAGTCAAATTTATTTCTTGAACAACAATAGAAATTCTATATTTACAGTGTAAGCCCACTGTTTCATGGTGCATGTGTGTATTCCCTTAAATCCATTGATCTTAATTTATTTATTCAATTGTAGTCCTTACTTGAACACTTACGCAAGTCATTGAAATTGTTGCATTTGTTGTCTATGTTCATTTAGTATAAAGAGCCTACATCATGCACCACTAAAATGGCAGATTATCATTAGTGGTGGGGGAAAAAAATTATTCTGTTCAGGATCGCAATATTTTGCGCACGCAATTATATCAATGCCAAAGCGCAAAGTATTGCAATATTTAATTATAAAACTGTTTTAATTTTGTGTTTTCTCCATTGGTTTTCTCATCTGCATATTACATCCACAATGTGGCGCTTGTTGTGGTGCTTTGTTGTGCATTCAACAGCAATTCAAATGAAAATGGCTTTACGGGCACAACGGTTGTACATAACGCTCCATCTTCTTTCAAATCGAAAGTGTGGGTAAATTTCGGTTTGGAATGCCAATATTCCCGAATGGATTTTGGTTGATGACCTTGCAGCCAACAGGACTGGACTCGAGCAGTACAGATTTTTGTTTATTTTTCTCTTTCATTGAAGCTCTAATTCTTCTTATGATTACTTTCAGGTTTATTGTATTTAAATAATTTAAAGTTAGGGTAAAGGTACCCATTAAACCCACAAATCTGAGTTCAGTTATCTTTTATACATATTGACAATTTAACATATTAATCTGGTAAAATGTAAGATTAATCTCTCATTTAAAAATATATTTATTTCTGTGTATATTTTATCATATTAAATAAAGACATTTTATGAATAAAGTCAAAAGTCTGGCATGGGCTTAATTGGTACCGTGGCACCATTTAAGCCCACGTGTTCCAAATAAGCCCACAACAAAAATGATTGACAAAATATAAAACTTTAGTTTTTTAAATGTAGTGAACACACCAAATATTTATTCAATAATATGTCTTACATTAACAAGCATCTAAAAAATCATTTCATTTTATGTTAGGCTTGCTTTAGCCAATTTATCACCTGAACCATGACCATCATCAAACCACATGACTTTGAGGAGCAGCTCGTGAACAAGAGAAGACTACGATTATTATTCTCATAAGCTACATTCATAGGTTTTTTGTTTTTTATATTGATAATATAACAATTATTAAAGTAGTATAAACACGTACACTGAAACAGTCATTAACCTGTCTTACATTAATGTTTACATTACATTAAGTATTTAAAAAAACGTTTGTTGGCATGCCTTTACCAACTCATCACCTGCACACTGATGATGTTTTAACATCGGATATCAAACACCTGACTTGCAAAACAGCTCATAAATAAGAGGCTAGGCTACTTTCATTTTAACCTTCTCCCGTATAGGCAGGTTGAATCCATTGTTTGGGACTCTGTCAAGAAACCACAGGTGGTAAAAGTACTGAGTAAAAGTACTTTTCTGAAGTACTGAGTTTTGGGAAGTCCCTACTTAAGACAAATGATCAGGTAAAGGGAGTTAATATCTTAACAGTTACCAACATTTCCAAATCAAATCCAGTAGTACAAATTGACAAACTACTTGATAATACACAACAATCAAATCATTAATCGCTCAATTTACATTATATGAATGTACTTACCAAGTTAGTGGTTTTAAATTGTAGAAAATTGATTCCTTCTGAGGGGTCCCAAAACACCAAAGTTTTGAGGCTACTTTCTGTCAGCCTTCTTGAGACTGCACTGATGTAGGCTGGCCTCAACGTTGACAAATGTAATTGGTTCTCAACAAAAACTGACGTGTGATTGGATAAAATAATGAGTAGCAGAAGACAACTATGTTGCAAGTTGGCTTAAATGGTGCCTGGGCTTAATGGGTACGTTTACCCCTATGTGCTGGGAGCTCACCATTCATATGAGGTTTCCTATTCAGAGAATAATTACCACTATATCTTGTCCTGTGTCCTGAATGTTCAAGGACAATGTTTTTGCAAAACCCTCCTAAGATTTTGCACTTCAGTTAATGTGTAGAAGATAATGTTAACAGAATTAAATGTGACATTTGAAGTGAGTTGAGCAGTCTTTCCCTCATTTTTTGTAATGCCTTTGAATAATATGGGGGACATGAATCGCAATATATCGCAGTATCGAATCGCAATACTTGCTGTATCGCAATATGTTAAGAATCACAATATTGAATTGTGGCCCAAATATCGCAATACTATCCAATCGTCACATTTTTGCCAATTCCCACCCCTAATTATCATAATATGTATACGTGGCGCCACAGCTTGGGAACTACAAATTCCATGTTCATTTTATTCACAAATGCATGTTTGGTTACATTTGGGAGTCAAAATGTTGGTGTAACATGCTTTTCTTTATGTAGTCATTACATTTGTTCATGGTAATGTTTCAGAAAATCATATAAACTGATAGGGCACATTTCTATTTTTTACAGTTTAGGTTAATAAATCAATGTTTAAAATAGCTACGTAAACTGGATAATGTGCCACAGGAGTGGTTTCATACTTTTGGTAAGTATTGACCTATCCTGGTTATATCTTGACTGCTACAGTACTTTTACTCTGTTTTTCTGCACTACTGTACCTGCCTTTGACTGTCTGGCAGCACATTTCTTCTGCAGAGGATAGACACAGGCAGTGTTGATTATTGTCCACATTATATTGACAACTAAACAATTTATAGCACATGGAATAATCTGACTCTGGGGGAAAAAACAAAGATTGACTGTTGGACAGCTATTATGTTGGTATGACTTTAATATTTAGTCCCCTTTCACCACAAAACATGCATTTTGAATAGAAAACACTAATGTTAAAATGAATTTCAACTTTAAAACAATGCGCAACTTGTGTATAAACTCTTAATATTGAGCTCAGTAGAGCCAGTTAATGAAGATGGCTACCGAAATCAGCTGAGAAAAGCCCACTGTTCGTTGTTCAAATTCAGTGCAATTTGCACACAATTTGCACACAGCATGCAAACAAACTACTGAATAGAAGTAACTCCACAAAGCCTGGTTCTTCAGTCGGTAGAATAATTGTTCAAAAGTAATACATGGATCTACACTACACCTGTGCTAATGAAACACAGAACAAGTACGTGATTAACTGCTCAATGATAGTGGATCATTATTTTCATTGCTTTGAGGTACTGAGAGATGCCCAATCTAATACTGGAAAAATGTTTCAGTAAACAACACTGCAAGGACACAATATATCCTAAATATAATATTAGTATTAGTATTATTACTGGTATATAAATCACTCAATGGCCTAGGACCTAAATACATTGCAGATATGCTCATTGAATATAATCCCAGCAGACCACTCAGATCATCAGGTTTACATCAGCTAGAGATACCAAGGATTCAGACAAAACGCGGAGAATCTGCTTTTAGCTACTATGCCAGCCACAGCTGGAACCAGCTCCCAGAGGAAATCAGATGTGCTACAACAGTAGTCACCTTTAAATCCAGACTAAAAACACATCTGTTTAGCTACGCTTTTACTGAATGAACTCTGTACTAAGTCCGAACTGACTGCACTATATTTTATATGTTCGTTCAATCTGTTTTATTTCTTAAAATGTACTATTTTTCTAACTGTTTTTCACTTTTATTTTAAATGCTTTAATTTTATCTGTTTTAAATGTTTGTGTTTTCCTGTTTATGTAAAGCACATTGAATTGCCATTGTGTATGAAATGTGCTATATAAATAAACTTGCCTTGCCTTGCCTTGCCTAAACAAGACAAAGCTGATAAGCTAACTAATGAACAAAGTACCTGCGTGGCTGTGAGGTAAACTCATGGAGCTGCCGCAATCACCTGCTATTACTGTAATATATAAAATACTGTAGACCATAGATCAGTACTCTGCCTTTGTTACTTCATCAGCCACTTCTGCACAGCAGTTCTCATATAAAGCGCGCAGAGAAACTCTGGTAAAATGGTGTCGGGATGGCAAATTATAACGCTTGTCCAAAGTATGCAACATTTTAGAGCTGTCGTTCTCAACTTTGCTAATGGGGCACAAATCTTTGCATAATGGGGCACAAATCTAAGTATACAATGGCATGTGTTATTTTTTGTGCCTCCAAGCTCAATGGATATGGAGTTGCACTGTAAAATGCATCTTTAATAGACGACTGAGTGAGAGTGAGTTTAGCTTTCGGGACAAAAGTGCGCTTGTGCGTTTTATTCGAACACAACAAAAATAAGAGGTCTTACAAAATGCAACACAATTAACCATGTTAATTCGATAATGTTAAGTAATTAAATGTTATGCAGTTAAAGCTACCATCCGCAAATTTCGGAATTACAAATCAATTTTAGGTCAACCATTTTATTCCAGATGTATAATATGTTGTTTACGCATTACTAAATAGTTAGTAGATAAGCCTACCTCCTAACAACATGATCACTAAAAGCCAACAACATGATCATTAGAAAAGCAAACAACCTAACAACATGGTTACTAAAGAAACCAACAACCTAACATGATTAGTAGATAAGCCTACCACCTATCAACCAGAGCTGTCCATACCTCAAGTGACACCTTGCATTAGGGCCTCTTACGTTTGGAGGGCCTATGAGATTGCAATTTTTCACAGTTCTTTTGTTATTGTATATATTTATTGTATTGGGCCATTGATATGGTCACGTTTTCTGTGGTCATTTGACATACAATGACTCACTATGAATAGTGTCCCAGCTCAGCGTTCTGCAATTGTTTAATCCAATCAGATTACTAATCTGATTGGAAAAAACAATTCGATAGTATTGCGCTATTTGGGCCACGATTCAATATTATTGCGATTTTTAACCAATTGCAATACAGCAAGTATTGCGATTAGATTCTGATATATCTATATCTATATAGATATATAGATATATCGATTCATGTCCTCCATATTATTCAAAGGCATTACAAAAAATGAGAAATAAGACTGCTCAACTCACTTTAAATGTCACATTTAATTCTGTGAACATTCTACAAATTAGCTGAAGTGCAGAAACTTCGGAGGGTAGTGCAAGAACGTTGTCCTTGAACATTCAGGACAAAAGACCTTATTGCAGGACAGGACATACCGGTAATTATTCTCTGAATAGGAGACCTGTCATATTAATGGTGAGCTCCCTGCACATAACTTAAAATGATTTAAATAAAATTAGTAACATAAACCTGAGAGTAATCATATAAATAAGGGTAAATTAGAGCTTCAATGAAATTGAGAAAAATAAATGTGTATTGCTAGAGTCCAATCCTGTTGGCTGCAAGGTGATAGATGTTAATTTCAGGCTTGGTAAGATCTTCGTTGAAATTATGGTTTCAGGAGTCAGGTTGTGGTTGATAATAGAATGTTTAATAAAGTACTTCTTGTTACGGAAACAGGGTCATCTCGTAACAAGGAAATCAAGACGTGGTGTGAAAAAATGCCCCGAATGATCATATGGAACTGGGGTTATATAGCCTTAGCATTGTTGTTCGCACACCAAGAAGAATCTCCTCAGACCCATGACTGTCTCATGTGAGCACATGTGCTGGTCACCTTAATTTCTGTCTTAGCGTCTAATCAACTTGCCTTACTAGTTGTTTATCAAATAACTCAGTACCCCTTATCTGTCTAATGTCCTGTCAGTAAAATGTCCTGTTACATTAGTCTGAATGGCATCTACATGTATTAGACCTGTGATGGAATTACAGTCTAACCTACAATAGATCATATAGTTATAAGCAGTCTAATATATTAGAGTTATAAGCTATAAGTCCTAAGCCATAAGCTAAAGCTTATACTGATGTTATAATATAAGAACTGTAAGGCCTCTCTCTCCTCACTCACTCTTGGCCTTGCTTCCTTGTCTCCTCTTCTAAAGGAAAGTCTTCTGGCTTGACCCTGAATTTTCTAGCTGTCTGTCTTATACGTCTTAGAATCCTCCAACAGGCCTCAACTCTAGCTGTACAACTCTCTCTAATAGTAATACCATTCTAAATTGTTCAAACTGTATTTAAACATGATTATATAGAATCTACTTCCCAACAAAGGTAATCAACCAAAATCCATTTGGGAATGTTTGCATTCCAAACCGAAATTTACCCACACTTTTCGATTTGAAAGAAGACTGAGCGTTGTGTACAACCGGTTGAGACGGTGAGGCCATTTTCATTTCAATTGCTGTTGAATGCACGACGACATAGCACCGCAACAAGCGCCACCTTGTGGATGTAATATGCAAATTAGAACCAATGGAGAAAACCTGAAAGTTTACAGATAATTTATAATTAAATATTTCAAAACTTTGCGCTTTTGTATTGATATAATTGCGTGCGCAAAGTATCGCGATACTGAACGGAATCGATTTTGTCCCACACCATTATTACTTATCTGTCTGATTTGGTGCTACCATACCTTCATGTACTTTATGTTCACAAGATGCCAGCCTCCTTCCTATTCCTAGAATTAGCAAAAAAACAGCTGTTGGAATGGCTTTCATAAAGAGCTCCCATTCTGTGGAATAATCTGCCAACCCATGTAAGACTCAGTCTCATCATTTAAGTCTATGCTGAAGACTAATCTCTTCAGTAAGTTCTATGGTATAGTGTAGTCTGGCCCAGGGGGCTAACAGAGAACAGCAGCACTGTTGATGAATTGCCCATGCTGGCTTGCCTGGTAGGCTACCCTCTCTCCATTGGGATAACCTCACTCCAACACTGACCCCAAGGGTGGTTGCGGTCTGCTGGTTTCCCTATGGAGGTGTGGTCTTGGCAATGTGTGTGGGTCGAAAGCGTGCCTGCTTGCTCCTGCCCAAGGTTTTCTTTGTGCAGGACCACGTCTCTTGACCCCGAGGCTCAGCCCCAGATGTTATGCTGCAATAGTTTGTGCTGAGGGACTAGGGTTTTTCTGTCTTTTCTCAGTCCCCAGAGGCAGATTATATATTCATTTTGGGGTCAGAGCTGTATCAAGGTACTAGACCCAAGGTATGCCCACTAATGTTCCTGATATCATGTTCATCCTAGGAGGACCCAAACCCTTGGAACCTGTGACAGGACCATGTGGCCTGATGACTCCTTCTGCTGTGCTGGTGCCCGCCCACATCACTGCTGTTGATTACTGTTTCCACCTGGTGATGCCATCTTTACATCTCTGGGGGGCTTTACGTTTTCCCTTAACAAGACCACCGAACTGTACTGATGCTACACAAAGACTATGGTCACAGCCCACCCATCATATCTTCATTGTTGGACAGTAATTGAACACTGATAAACAAAGTGACCTTATTACAGTGGGCTGTGTACCTTCAGATCCCCCACCCTGGAACAGCTGTAAGAGGACTGGCCACCCCCTTTAGTCTGGCCTCTAGGTTTCTTCCTGGGTCCCACCTACTAGGGAGTTTTTCCTAGCCACTGTGCATCACTTGTGTTGCCTGCTCTTGGGGGTCTCTGGACAGGTTTCTGTCAAAGCACTTTGTGACAACTGTTGTTGTAAAAAGGGCTTTATAAATAAATTCGATTTGTTCTTTTCTGCAAAGAAATTCTCAGAATGACAATATTTTTATTTAGAATTTTGTGAAATGTCAGTATTGTCAGTAGTGAAACCAGGAAACCACCCCCCCCCCCCTGAGGTGTCTCATAAGTTTTTTCAGAGCTGTATGTGTTAAAGAAAACAGAACAGGTGGCAGTCTGTACTCTTTGCCTCAATGATATTTATAATTAATTGTGCTTCTGACAAACTCAAAAGCATTGATTGGATTATATTGAATTGAATGCATTTATTGTCATTGCAATTAAACACCATGAAATTGTAGAGCCATTCCAGTAAGGTGCATCAATATTATAACACAAATATAAAACTCTTCTCCACAAATTCACTGCAACCACACATACACACAGGCCGAGTACATCTCCCCAACATTCATAGCAAACATTCACTTATCTTCCTTGCAAGCACATTCTAACCATAAAATAAAAACCCAACTGCCCACTCTTACATTAAATGCATAATAAATATTCTAATGTAATAAAGTGCTGAATAACAGTGCAAACTGCATCATTAAAAAAGTTTGGCTTCATCTAAGATTGTTATTGCTTTGGGGAAGAAACCATTCCTAAATCTACTGGTCCTTGTTTTTAAACATCTGTAACCTTTCCCTGAGGCCAAGAGTTCAAACAGTGGGTTACCAGAGTAAGAACAGTAATGTGTAATGCTGGTGGCTTTTAAGAGCAGTCTTGAGTTGGCAGTTTCCTCTAGTGATGGAAGAGGACAGCCAATGGTCTTCTATGCTGTGTTAATTACTCTGTATACATTTGTTTGCTACAGAGCATCCAGCGTACCATACAGTCACAGTACACCAGGACGCTCTCTATGGAGGAATGGTAAAAGAGCACCAACAGCTTCTCAGACAGGTTGTTGTTTTTAGAAGTCTGAGGAAATGTAGGCGCTGCTCTGTCTTTATCGCTGCCGTGGTATTATTAGTCCATTTAGAAGCGGCCCCGAATTACGGTAAAAAAATTTAAAGTTGTGAACCCTCTCCACAGAGTCCCCATTGATTTAAGAGGGAGGGGGTCTGCACTAAACTTTCTGAAGTCTATATTAGGTCTTTTCCCGTTAGTGAGAAATAAGTTTTCTGTGCACCATGTGACCAGTCTGTGTACCTCTGCTCTGTAGGCCGACTCATCTCCACCTGAAATGAGTTCAAGTGTGGTGTCATCGGTGAACTTGATGGTGTGGAAGGGATGGCAGTCATGGGTGTACATTGAGTACAACTAGGGATGTCAGGAGAACCGATACTACCGAACCCTTACGGTTCTAAAAAGACAAAACACCAAAGATGCCCAATTTTCTAAGCACCGTAGGCACCATTAGCGAAGATGCCAGTGTTAGCAATAGCTAACTTTTTGTCTGGGGAGGATAGCTAAAAATAGAAGGAAAAATAAATCAAAAGCAAACGAAACTGGCTTCGCCTCCAGTTGCAAAAATTTGCTAGCTAGATAGTCTACTTCGTTGAGTGTAGGACAATATAATTTTTTCAGTTTCACACTTGAAATGGGTGCACCGTTCATGGAGGTACTGGAATACCAAGTCGATACATAGAGCGGACCGTTTCTGACTCCCTGTTCAAAAAATCTATTTGATATATAGTTCCCTGATGGGGAACTTATCAGATATTAAACTGGTAAGTACATATGATTCAAAGCTTTTATTATCCAATACAGCCATATGGGAACAATGCCCGACTTACCCAGGACCATGTTGACATGTTAGTTTTCCTCTCTAAAAACCTTGAACTAGCCAATAAAAGGTGTTCAATACTGTTCATCTTGTTAGCTGAATGGCTGCACTTCTAAATCCACAGTTTTGTTTTTCACTGTTGTTTTTGCACAGTACCTTTTGAGAAGATGTCTGGAATGTATCTGGGGCACTAGTTGTTGCACTACGAGCATTAATTGCACTTTATGATCTATGCTATATTGGACATGTGTTTATGTCTTGTTATGACATTTTTATATAATTAAGTATTTTCAAGTATTTTAATTAAGGACAAGTACATGGAATCCGCATTGAGAATCATGTTATTTTACTGGTATTGGCACCGACTACTTAATTTTTGGTATTGTGACACCCCTAAGTACAACACAGGACTAGTCCTGCCACTAACAACAAATTTTCTAACTACTAATCTTTCTACTTATTTTTCGATTAGTCGACTAATCTAACGGTTAATTTTTAATAAATATTTTAATTGTTATTTTGTTATTTTTTAACTTAGGGGCCAAAAATTTAAATGTCACAATACAAATAATGTTACCAACATTAAATATTTACATGTAAATTAACGAAGACTAATCTTATACGTCAGAACTTGTAGCCCTTCTCTGTTTTTTGTTTTGTTATGGAGTTGACGTCTATAATTCTTTCTTTTTATGGGAAGGATCAGCTTAAGTATTCGACATATGTATTGTCTTTGTTCTAAAATATGCATCATTTCCAATCCCACCTTTTTTTTATATTATTGCTGTGTATATTTTACCCCAATCTTAACCTTTACCTGACCAATAGTTGAGACCAATGACATTTTAACATTTAGCTCTCGCTTATACATTTCATATTTTCCTCAATCATTTATTAATTTATTTGATCAACTCTTTATTTAAGTTCAATATTGTCCATCTGTCTCTTAGCCACAGCCATGTTGGGTTTCCATTTGCCATGTGTATTTCTACTGTACTGTGATGCTTCACATAACTATGAAACGTTTCTATTGTCATTGACTCCACCAATTTGGAATTAAAGATAAATATTTTTGCTAAAATATCTTATTAATTGTCTATTACATTTTAAGTCTCCAAGTATTGCTATTTGTAACGTTAATTCAAGATAAATATTGCATTTATTCATCCATTCTTGTACCTGTGACCAAAAGCATGCTACATATGGACAGTACCAAAAAAGATGATCTATAGATTCTGCCTCCTCAGAGCAAAATCTGCAGAGTTGGGAAGATTGAATTCCCCACTTGTATAGATTTCTATTTGTTGACAGTTTTATATAATAATTTGAATTGAAATATTCTAATTTGAGTCTGGTGTTTTGCGTATTAATCCAAAAGCGTTATGTTATGGGATTGGAACATAAAATGTCATTTACAAACATTATTCCTTTTCCAAACATCTTGTCAAAGTATACAGGTTTTTTATCAACTAGTATATGTGAATTTAGCCACAATAAATGTTGTAAAATTTGGTCCCTATTTTCAGGTGGATAAAATTGAAATTGCAACCAACTTTTCATGGCTTGTTTGAAAAATATCAACATCTTAGAAATGTTTTCCAATATCTGAAAATGGTCAGTTGTTATTTGTAGAAATGGAAAGATCCTTACTGAACAATGGGTGAAATACTCTTATTAGCTTACTAGAGAACCAGTTATGATTTAGGTAAACCTTTTGTATAACCGATGCTTTTAACGAAAGGTCCAAAGCTTTAATGTTCAATAGCTTTTGACCTCCGTGTTCATATTCATTATACAAATATGCCCTTTTAATTTTGTCTGGCTTACCATTCCATATAAAGTTAAATCTTTTGTTCATATAGTTTAAAAAACATGTCATTGGGAGTAGGCAAAACCATAAGCATATAGGTAAACTGTGATATAATTAGAGTTGATTAATGTGATTTTCCCACAAATAGTTAGGTGCTGTCCTTGCCAGGGTAGCAATATTTTATCTATTTTAGCTAGTTTTGTTAAATAATTCTCCTGAATACAACTATCTTTGATATGGTATATGTATACCCAGTATATCCACATCACCGTCAGCCCACTTTATTGGTAATCTACACTGCAATGTAAAATTTGAATCTTTTAGTGCTCCAATATGTAATATAGTACACTTATCGTAATTCGATTTAATCCAGATATGTTTGAAAAGGTATCAAGATCCTTTAGGAGGCTATTTAATGTTTCCAACTGTGGTTGCAAGAGGAAACATGAGTCATCGGCATACATAGATACCTTTTGTAAGGCATGGATTTCCAGGCCCTTAATGTTGTTGTTAGTTCTGATTTTATTGGCCTAACATTTCTATTGCAACAGCAAAAAGGTAAGCGGACAGAGGACAGCCCTGCTTAACTCCTCTTGACAGATTGAAATTTTGCGAGAGAGCCATTATTTATAATTTTACATCTAGGGTTACTATACATAATTTTAACCCATTTTATAAGAGAGTCTCCGAAATTGAAATATTCCAAGCATTTATATATAAAGTCCAATCAAACTTTATCAAAGGCTTTTTCAAAATCAGCTATGAAAATTAGACCTGATAGTTCTGATGTTTCTATAACTTGTCTTATTGTCTCCAATGTAACATCCATGCAAGAATAAAACCTTTTTAATTCTAAGAGCTATACATTTGGCTAATATTTTGGCATCACAGCATTGCAGTGTAAGAGGTCTCCAGTTTTTTAAATATACAGGGTCTTTATATGCTCCGCTTGGGTCCTGTTTCAATAATAATGAAATCAGGCCTTCTTGTTGTGTGTCTGACAATCTAACGTTTACATACGAGTGATTAAAACATGCCAGTAATGGACCTCTTAATGTCAAAAAAAGTTTGGTATACCTCTACTAGAATGCCATCCAGTCTGGGTGTTTTTCCAGCTTTAAATGTTTTAAGCGCTTCAAGCATTTCCTCTTCAGTAATGAGTCCTTTGCATGAACCTCTTTGCGTATTTGTTAGTTTTAAGTTATTATTAGGAAATAAACTCATACAATTAAAATCTGTTAAAATTAAAAAAGGTAAGGGAGAAGACTTAAAGGAAAACATCTGTTTGAAGTATTTTACTTCCTGTTCCAGAATTTCATCTGGTGAGTCATAAGTGGATCCTTCATTAGTGACTAATTTCAGTACATTCTTCTCGGTGGCATTCCTATGTTCTTAACACATAGCACAAATAGATGTTTGGCGAACGTTAAAGAAGTGAAAATAAACGTCCATTGCCGACGCTATTACTACAGACTGGAAATTAGTTTGCCCAGTTTCAACATTAGAATATTCGCTGTGAAAAAGGCCTATTATATATTTACATTTCCTTTTCTATGGGTGCATCTTCAACAACTCTGTGTGTGTTTCCTTTAGGTGCTTTTGCATCGTGGTTGTTTTCCTGTGATAAGTGAAGTATGACAAAGTACAGACCACTCTTTTGTTATCAGTTTGACAGTGTACAGACCACTCTTTTGTTACCAGTTTAACAGTGTACAGACCACTCTTTTGTTACCAGTTTAACAGTGTACAGACCACTCTTTTGTTACCAGTTTAACAGTGTACAGACCACTCTTTTGTTACCAGTTTAACAGTGTACAGACCACTCTGTTGTTACCAGTTTAACAGTGTACAGACCACTCTGTTGTTACCAGTTTAACAGTGTACAG